>CAJNSZ010000785.1:34601-51566 GCA_905329745.1 Rotaria sp. Silwood2 | reverse complement strand
ACGACAACACGATTCCGGTCCGGTTTCGGGTGAAAAAAAGTGCACCCGTGCAGCACTCTAGACACGAGTGTGGATGCAACAAAATGGAATCATGTGTTAAATGTTATCAAGAGTTGTATCAGTATTTCAAATGCAAAATGAACACATATTTTGTATGATCTTTACGTGATTGTTAAATATTGCACGTGTCCAGATTGCAAAACGTTATGTGATAATCTATGTAATCATTTATTCGATTTTATATTTAGATGGAATTAATTTGTGTCCAGGAATCGTGTGAATGATATCAGATTAAAAATCAGTTGCTTACTTCTGTTTTACAACTTATCTATGCATCATAATTTTAGAATCATGAACAGTTCAATTATTTTCGAACATTTAAGAAATTTTTATCTGCATCTAGATGCTCTGAGAAAAGAGGTAATATTCATAAGTGATACGACGGATCAATATTGGAATACGTTACAAAATGGCAGATGAAAGTAAAAAAAAGTAATATTTTACAATTTTTTGGAGTACAATTTTATTTTGATACTAATCGAGTATACTAAACTAAAAACAAAAACAGTGGAGTGATATTGGTTGATGGACATGTTTTAATTGTCCATCAACACATTTGAATAAAATTGCTCTTGAATATGAAACATGTCACAATTTCTACTTGACATAATTATCATTCCATTATGAGTTGTTGTATTATAACTATAAGAAGTGTTGCATTGGCTATGCATAAAAAAAATGTTTTTTTTTGTGGATTGCCAATGTTCAATGAACAATTCATAAATTGTGCTGAAGAAAACTGATGTGGAACTAGTAAAGTGAACCCTCGTTTCAAGTATTTTTTCAATCGGAAGGCAATACGTGGATAATCAGTTTTATTTTTTGTTAATCCATAATGAATTATTGTTTTCGTGCGCATAGATTCAATTGCAGCACGAGTAGCAAGTACATTTTGACCATCAAATGCTATTTGAGGCAAGTCGATATCGAATGAGCTTATACGTGATGATATTGAGCAATTGTTCCGTATGTATATAAATTGTAATCTAACTTGTGCTTGATTTTCAAATATACTTTCAATATTATTATTAATAATTAAAACAAAATCGATGATACAATGTTGTGCACGATCAATACGTTGTATTAAAAAATATTGTGCTAATTATTTTTGGATGGTATTCTATTAATATATATAATACAATAGTATTGTCCTATGCCCGTAATATCATTTAAATGAAACTTACGACTGAATGTAAAAAATGAAGTTTGTTATTGCCTTTATAAAATAAATCGTAATCTTGTCCATCGAAGATATGAGCATTCATCAGCAGACATGTAACAACAGAACCATCGGCAACATAAAAATTATTGTAATCAATGAATTGGCTCCATCTATTAATATATTTAAAAAAAAAGTCAATTACGTTTAGTATACTATCTAAATTTTTTAATAGAGAAACGTAAGAATTTTGACTGTTATGATACTTTTACAAAATGTAGCAGGTGTTACATACTTATCATAGTAAAAGCGAGTATTCATATTATGAATAAATTCAGTGAATGATGAAACAAATTGACATTGTTCAACTTGACCTCTATATGATACTAATTTAAATAGTTTATGTTCGATTGAGGATAATTCTCGTTGAAATATAATATTTTGTTCTTGAAAAAAATTCAAAAGTTTTTGCTCCTGGTTGTAGAATGGACAGGTAAATGATAAAATTCGAGAATATGCACGATGAAGATCTGTTTCAGCATAATTTTCTGCTTGTGCAATACATTCACGATCAAATCCTGGTACTAGTGTACATGGTCAATAAATTGAAGATCCATTCAACTTGACATTTACCCCTTGAATGTATATCAAACTATCACGTTCATTGCATATTTCATGATAATAATCTGTCATGTTTCTCGGTTGTTGTGATTGTAAAAAACTTTTTAAATTCGTAACGTCATCAGATGTGGAATGCCGAAGATGATGTGGTGTAGTTGAAATATCATCTGTATTGATAATTACATTATTGTGATCACTATGCATAGTTTTCGGTAATAACAATTATTATAATAAAAGCAGTATAACTCAAATCAAGAATTATAATTAAATAATTAGAAAACCAGCAAACCGAATAAATTGTATATATCTGATAAAAACAAAATATGGAATTAATACAATGAACGATGCGCTAACAGACAAACCTTAGTTTATAAACAATCAATATCGTTGTTAGTTGTTGCATACTTTGTTTTTTGACTGCATCTTTTACATGTCAGGATATAATGAATTTTTTTTTGCACAGCTTCTTAAAAGTTTTTAACACAAACAGATGTACTACTCATTTCAGATTACGTTAGAGTTTTGAAAATGGAGTTAAAGGAAATAGTTAGTTTTTAATATATAAAAAAAATATTTGTTAAATAGTATTTTGTAAATTTATTTTTATCATCAAAAGTAGTGTAGAAGGCAATCTCACGACAATTGTATATAAGCATTTAATACGCATATCAATAAATTGCAATGATCAATTTTACGTTTTAACTGTTCGTCTCAAAAAAAAAATTTCTCACATTATAATATTAAGAATACCATATTTATTTCGTACGAATAGATATCAGGATTATCTGAAACTATTCGTTAAGCATTGGCGGATGTGGTATTAATATTTTATGTAAAACCCAATTCATTGAATCCTTTGTGGATAAGAATCAGAAAAAAATTTACGTTATCATTTTCATTTTTTTTCAAAAAGATAAATGTAGTTACAGAACTTATACTTCTAAAAGAACTATTCTCCATGGTCGACGTTTTTAGTGTTTTAAAAGTTATTACTGATCTGTAATAGCTGTCATCTAATTGATATTTGTAAAACTCTATTTAAATTATGACTTAATAAGTATTTNTCGAGAAAGTACCCATAATCGAGAGTTCAGCTATTTCCAGACTCTATCATACTTACGAACGAAAACTCTAGCTCGTGGCATTATCGAAGTTGGAATCAGAATTTCAGTAACTTTACTAAAACCATTGAATAATGTTTACAACACTTTAACTGTTCTGCTTGCTAGAATGATTCATCCAACAAAGGCGAGTATAAAAAATAAGCGTATTCGATATTCTTGATCTCAATTCATAATCAACACAGTATTTCATGCATAGTTTCTGAACGTAAATAGAAAAAGTACGTTATTAATTTATTATGAATTGCTTAAATAATTGTCGTGGCATTGACAATTAAACAGAAAAGTAAAGGATTGTCTTGCACGTCTAAGATTATTACTCCTTAAGATTCAAAAACACTTGGAAGAGTAAATTAAAAATTGTGTGGATCATTTCTTTTCTCTATATTTATCAAATATAAGACATTGATACTGATGAAGCTAAACTAGTATTAAAATATTATTTCAAACGATCCTATCATAACTATAATTTTACTTTATTAGAAGAATCAGACTGTGATATATAACAAAATTCTTACAAAGTTATAGAGGATCTTATTCAATGGGTGATGCCAAATAATCTCGAAAATGCCACCCTCTTCTTCAGTCATATGTCAGCTGAGCCATTTATAATCATGTCTAAAAAGTAGATCTTACTAAATTCTATCGAGATAATCCTGATATTCGTTCGGCTAGTTCAAAGTTAATGGCCATCGTCATTTTGCTTCTCAACCAAGTGGAACTTGCTTTCAAGGGTAGAGTAACCGGATCCTCCACTACATAAAATCACTTTTCAACTATTCAAAGATCTACTAGATGACTAAAGTAAAACTGAATCTTTAGAATGTCACTGATGTAGATGTTTGTAATAATAACTCTCCGGGTGCGGAATAAATCTTGAAACATTTGATATTTTAGAATGTTAATGAGAAATCCTATTGAGTTAGCTTGATGATTTTTTTATGAAGCCAAAAATGAAGCACTATGTAATGATGAAATGTCTCATTAGTCTAAATGAAAATAATATTGATTATTTTGTACATATGACGTCACCGACAAAATATGAAACCTTAAATTGTTTTTTTTTACATGAACTGTGACATCACTATTGCTCTATCATTAAAAGGATCTTTGAATTGTGCTGAGAAAGTGTTTGGATGACAAAAAGTAAAGACCTACTTGATGCCGCTATTGTTCATTATAAAAACTGGGAGAAAACTTCAGAGATCTAAAGTAATTCATCTTTTGATTCGTCCATTTCATCTTTCGGGTGATTTGTGTGTAAGAACGAAGCCATATTAAATACATCGTTGTATCCAATGAGAAACTGTAGCACGATATCTATACAACTAATCTGTGGTGAGATAGTTGCAAAATATCAAATGTTACAACCTTTATGCCGCACCTAGTAATACTTGTATTCCACACTTAATAGTCTAGCAGTCAAAAACATTATTTCATTTTTTAATTAACTTCTGATAGTTACTAGATTTTTTTCTCATCTAAAACTCATATAATATTATCCAAATCCAGTTAAAAGCAGAACACACAGTCAAATGACATTCTTGCTTGTGAGCTATCAGAAAAAGAAGCCATACACGTATCTTCGATGAGTGATAAGCAAACCTTATGTTACAAAATTGTTATTTTCATTTTCTGCTTGTTTTCTTGACAATTTCTAGTGGTGGTCCTTTTTTCATTAAGGAGAATATTCTGTAGGGTTTTTTCTTTTATCTATCTTATAGAATAGTCAAACAGAATCAGTCCAGGTTCCGAGAATGTCATCATACGTTGAATTACTGAACAAAGTAGTTCAACAGACGAATATTGTCGTTGGCATTATTTTTCTTGTGTTTGGCATATTTGGCAATTGCCTGAGTATTGTAATATTCTCATCGTTATTGGACATGAAATTGTTTCCATCAAGTCCAAGTCGTCTTTATTTATTAACAACTGCAATTGCCGATTTTATATTTGTTGCCTATTTATTAACGACTCGTATTATGATCTCTGGATTCTTTATTCCACTTACAAATACTATTAATTTAATATGTAAATCTCGATTCTTTATCGGTCAAGTTTGCATCTATACATCACTTTTTTCTACTTGTTTTGCTACTATTGATCAGTATTTACTGTCAAATCGATCTGTCAGAATTCGTCAATTGAGTCAATTATCTTTGGCAAGAATTATTGTATTGCTTTTGATTGTTGTTTCGTGTCTGATTAATATGCCAGAGTTATTCATTTACAATGTGTATCCAAGAGAAAATAAAACATCGACCATTTGCACAGTATATTCTTCTGCTTGGACATTTTATTTTACATATATTCAAAGTTTAGTCATCCTTTGTCTTCTACCTTTATTAATATTTATTATATTCAATATTCTGACAAGAAATAATCTTCGCTCTGTACGTCAAGTTCATCAATCTATCTCAAATCAAATGACTCGAATGGTTCTTCTACGTGCAATGACAATGGCACTTTCTCTTTTCGTAGCTAGCATTCAAATCATTTACCAGGCTGTAACTTTAAATATTCAGAAGGATGCACTACGCACAGCACAAGACAATATATTTAATACAATTGCCAATCTATTGACTTATGTCAACTATATTTCTGGTTTCTACATTTATTTATATTCATCGAAATCTTTAAGGCGAAATTTGAAAAATATCTTACTGAATCAAAAACAAACTCAGTCGATAGATATAACAACACATTTTACTCGAGATCGACAAGTTCATATAACAAATTACAATCAAATACAACCGATAACAAAAGAAAGAAACTAAACAGAGAAAATTACACATTCATATCATTGTTTTTTTTCTTCCCATAAATTCACATGTGTTCGTCTTATTTTTCAAAACATTTTACTGTTCATTTTGCCTAAACTTTTGCTTTTCGCTTAATCAATAATTGTATTTCTGAATGCATTTCATTTTGTTCTCATCGCTTATTCTACGTGTTGCAAAGTATAAGCTGGGGATGCATCAATTCCAATTCTTAGAATTGATTGGGATCAGTCGCAATCGGTATCGATTAGGGAAGGCATCTCACAATTCCAATGCATTATTGAGCTATTGATATTGAATGGTATTCATATTACTATATCCCTAATTTTTTCGCTAAAGAAGGCTTTTTTCAAGAAAAAAATGATTTTTTTATAAAGTTTGGCCAAAGGTAATTGGGGTCGAAGAATTCGAATCTGTAATCAGTTTCTCAAAATTCGATATTTGATTTTTTTCAACAAAGAAAGGGTTTTTGAGAAAATAACGAGCTATTATGAAGTTCGACCATCGGTAGATGGCATAAGTTTATTTCACGAGGAAATCAGGTTCAAAATTTTGAAAATTTGATTGCAGATTTGGATTCCTCGACTTTGATTACCTTCGGCCAAACTTTATAAAAAAATCGTTATTTTCTTAAAAAACTCTTCTTTAGTCAAAAAACTACGGATATAGCAACACGAATCCTATTCAATGCCGATAGCTCAAGACTGCATTGAAACTGTGACATTTCTACCCCTAACCGATACTGTTTGCGACCAATTCTAGTCAATTCCGTACTAATTCTACACCAATTCTAAACCAATTCTGATCAATTCGAAGTCTAGAATTGGAATTGGTGCATTCATAATTTGTTTGCAGTGTAGGTTCTGTCAGGTGTCACTGGTCTTCTTCTGATTATCTGTACAATGTGAACGATCGAACTGACTCTCAAGAAAACTGAAACACTCGGTTTCGATATGCTACCAAATCGTACAGTTTATCAATAACATATCCAAGAAAGAAGAAATGAAAAAGATAAAAAATAGAGTCACTCTTAGAAGTATTCTGGAAAAATCTAGAATCAGCAGAGTTCTGATGATTGAAGTTGTACAGACACGAAACTTTGATATAGACACCACGATGCATGATCAGCAGCATTTCAGGTTATCTTCAGATACACCAAAATATCTACTGAAAGCATGTGTCGGTCAAGGNACTAATAAAAGCGATCGCTAAAAAGAAACTGTTTCTAGAATTTCCAGAGAAAAGGGTGTTTAACAGCTACCATAATCTAGATTTCATCTCAGCTAAGAGAATCAGGGTGTGGGTGTGGGTGTGGGTGTGGGTGTGGGTGTGGGTGTGGGTGTGGGTTCGGTTTATAAAGGGAAGAATTACACCCACACCCGCGCTCACACCCAACACCCTCGCACTCACACCCACACCCACACCGACACCCACACTCACACCTAACACCCCACACCCACACTCACATCCACACCCTGATCTGGAAGATTAGTGGCATTAAACAGGCGCAATTAGATACTATTTCATCAAATATGATCAACAAGTCGTTAGATATGATTGATTAGCTGTAAGAACAAAAAAGGCTTTTATTTTCCGAAATTCCGTTCAGTATTTATTGGTAACACAATTCACAGGTAAAAACGTGAGCGAATCGAACAAAGCTATTTAAGAAACAAACAATTATTCAACATTGATAATCATTTTCAATGTTTCAATGTATCTTCTTCTTTCTCATCATTCATAGATTCATTAATTGATTCACGACGAGATAATTTCTAAACCAGTAAGAAAACAGAAAAAAAGGTTGTGTTCTATAATATAAGATAATCCTACTCGTTAATTATTTTTCTTTGTTCTCATTATCACTATGACCACTAAGTTTTTTTTTTCGTGGTGAACGACACTTTGAATCGTTAATTTTCTTATTGATTGACGTCTTGAATTTTGAACGAGAACGTTTTCTATCACGATCACTGTTTGAATTGTCTGAAACACTTCGATCACGTTCACGATTGGAAAAATCACTGAAACCACGACTACTACACCGACACCGTGATCTAATGTAATATAGGCACTTCACATAGTTGTCAACAAAGCAATCTTTGTATTTCTATTTTGAACAATCTCGACTACTACTACGAGAACACGGACGACTAGATAAGCATAATGTTTAATTATTAGAACTTTAACGAGTACGATATCGGTAGCGACGATGTCTATGCGAACCAATTGTAGATTGCCAAATCCGTTTTGAAAAAATGCAAATAACTTACTTTCGATCGTCATCATAATTGTTACCAAGAAGAACAAAGACAAATATTTTAAAGTGCATCTACTCATATAATATGTACATAGAGAAGAAATCCATGGCAAGTTAAGATAGCGACATTTATAGAACAAGATGAAAGAAACGTAGTAGAACTGTGGAATCCTACCGATGCCTTTTTTTTTGATGACCAGCAACTGAAATATGCAAGTTTGAAATACAATAGACAATGTTCTCTGTTTTTCTTTGGAGAAAAAAGATATATCACAAAAACTTTGCAATCATCATTAGATATAGTGCTATTCAACAATCAATGACAGGTTCATATTGTTCACATTCATGTCTAAGGTCTCATGTAGATGGCTATGTGAACCCAAATTACCGATAAATACTTGAAAATATCACTCACAAAATAGAAAATTGAGTTTTATTGAAAATCTTGTCAAACATCATTAATTGGGTGATTCATTTTCATTTTCGTTTGTCAAATCTGTAAAATAATCATCTTTAACTTTCATCTACTATTTTATGGAATTCAAATCAAGCCGAATATGATAAAAAAAACCCGAATCTATCGTTCTTTTGATATAGATTGCACTAAAATATTGTTTAGGTTGTTTTCGTCTTCGATGCAGCACATTTTCTATTTTGATTACAAGCAGTATATGCACAACAATTAAACAGTTGATTTATTCAACTTTTCTATATTTATTAAATAAGCCTAGTGTCATTAGTAAATGCACTGATAGCCTGGTCATTTTGAAATATTTGCTTCATCGGTATTCGAGTTCGAAGCACATGTTTTCAGTTATAAATTGAGAAATTTCACCACCATGCGAAGTCATTGAAAGAAAAACTTGGTAATTAACGTGTCCAACTCACACTCTATACAATGTGTCGTGATTTATTAGCGTGATTCTATAACATAGCATTTTCTCAAAAAAAAGAAATTTTCGGATTTTTGTACGGTTGCCAGCTAAACTTCGATATTCGTCGTCGTTAGTAACATTAAATGAATGAACTGTTTCAATGCACACATTTATTCTTGCAGCAAATGTGAGCAAGACGAAAATTTCATGTTTAAATCAATGGATAAGACATAAGTTCTAACAAAGAAAAAATGAGTTAGTTGAGATGCTTATTCGAAGCTGTCTAAAATTAGTTAATATTGATAAGTTCTCTTTTTCTCATACACCTGATAAGATAATATTATTTGTCGTATTTCGTAGCAACAATATCATTCACATTCTTAAGTAAGTTTCAGATCTAAAATCAGACTTATTATAAACAACGTCAATTTTATAATATAACGGTTGTGGCCGAATAAATTGTTGCCTTTTGTATTTTATTTTATTTTTATCATATAGCGCGTTTCTTTAAAAAAACAAAGTATACCACAAGATGCAACATAAAACGCTTTATAATTTACAAGAAACAATATCTTTAAATAAGAAAAAAAGAATTTCTTATCTGCGTCGGAAGAAAATTTTTTCGTAGTGTCGAATATTGGTGGCACATAATTTTGCTTCTTTTTTTGAAAGGGAAAAGAACACAATTAAACTAATTTTTACTATGAAGGTTATAGAGTTTTTAACGCTGCATATTGTGATATATTTCATTTTTTAATAAAAGGCACTATGTGATGAAAAAATGAAATACAAAAGGCACCAGTTTATTCTGTCGCACTCACGATTTACAGTGCCCGCCATTAGTGGACCCGACGTTTTTTTCATACTTAACAATGATCTTTCATTTATCTTTTCTCATTGTTTTAACGGACTAGTCGTGCACATCATCTCATATAAATAGGAGTATTTGTATACGTCCGGCTATCGATTAACAAAATAATAAAAAATGAACATTTCTATAAAGAAAAGATGGGAAATCGTCTTCTTATCAACGCATAAATTCGGCCTACATATGTCAAATGTTGATATAGCACAATATTTGAGAATCAATGAGTCAACTGTGCGATTCTGGCTTGAAAGATATGAAGTAACCGGTGATGTGAATGTTGAACAAAAAACTGGTCGAAAACGTACTACAACGGAAAAACAAGATGCTGAAATTCAATCGGTTGTAGCTAAATATCCAACAGAGTCTGTAGGTCAAATTGCATTTAGATTATCAAAGAAAGGTATAAATGTTAGTGAGACAACATTAAGAAGAAGATTCAAAGAAGCTGATGTGCAATCGGTCAAACCAACTTTCAAGCTATTGTTAACAAGAGACCATATGAAGAAAAGGTTCCCATGGGCTCTACAACATCAAGATGTCGACTGGGATCAAGTTGTTTTTACAGATGAAAGTTCATTTCATATGAAGCAGGTGATAAGACGTGTATGGAAAAAGCGTGGTGAAAAATTTTATGTGACAACGGTGAAGCATCCTGTCAAAGTTCATGTTTGAGGTTGTTTTAGTAAATATGGATTTGGGAAATTGGTTTTATTCAAGCAAACGTTGAATTCAGAGTTGATGTGCAAAATTTACAAGAATGGACTACTGCCATCAGTAAATAGGTGGTTTGATGATAATAGCTGTGATTGGAAACTTTTAGAAGATAACGATCCGAAGCACACTTCAAAAATGAGTAAACGATTCAAGATTAACAATGCCATACAATCATTACCATGGCCCTCGCAATCTCCCGACTGTAATTCAATTGAAAATGTTTGGGCTTTAATGAAGCTCAAAATAAACAAACAACCACCTACATCGGTCAATAATTTCTGCAGAAGAATAAAAAAAAGAATGGAAAAATTTATCTACTGAATTTGCTGAAAAATTGGTCGTTTCTATGGAAAATAGAATAACCTTATTAATTGAGAGAGAAGGCGACTATATTAATTATTGAGATGATGTACACATAATGTAGATTTTGTAAATAAAATATTAAAAAAGAACTCTTTTGTCTTGTTGATTTTTTCCTCGGGTCCACTTATGGCGGGTACTGTATTTTTCTTTTTTTTTTTTATGTAACATTTTTATTTTGTTATCAATGTACCATATCTTATTTGCTTAGAATGAAATTGTTCATTTAAAAAAAAATCTTCACTAAATTCGGAAAAAGAAATTGTCCCGTAATTAAATAGTCAATAAATAAATTTTCAAGAATAATGTTGATTTGTGCTGATTGGATCAATACGATTTCAATAAGTATTTCAATACTGATTAAAAAAAAGATTTTCCCTAGAAAATTCATTTGATTATGCTTTTGATAGTTCACTTTAGAAATTTTCTAGAATCTTTGAGAAAGATTTTCTTGAACAGAACTCTACTGTTCGTATATGAATGTTGTCTCAGTATCATAATTATCATCACTGATAAACTTATCTTTATTAAAACAGAGTGTGATATGTAAGTTAACATTGACGATGTGAGAAACACAAAAGAAATTCATTGTTTTCACCAACATTTTTCAGTATTATTTTATCACAACACACTTGTAAGATGCTTGTTCGTCAACATATTCTTCTTATTGTAATCATAACCATTCTCGGCACTATTGGATATATATCAGCCGATAATTTTGCAGTACTTGTTGCTGGTTCCAATATGGTTACTATAATTATCGACATCAGTCGGATGTATGTCATGCCTATCAAATCTTACATAAAAATGGTATCCCAGATTCAAATATTGTTGTTATGATGTAGGATGATATCGCCCAAAATCCAGAGTAAGTTTTTGATTGTCGCTTTTTGGATTGGTAGTAATTCTCTTTCTGTTTAAGAAATCTCACCAAAGGTATTATTATTAATCATCCAAATGGTAAAGATGTTTATCATGGTGTCCCACATGATTACACTGGCAAAGTAAATTCATTGATAAATTTTTACAATAAAATGTTTATTTTTTTGTTTTGACTTTTAGACTGTTACCCCTCAAAACTTCATCAACGTATTACTCGGTAATAAAGATGCTATGAAAGGTATTGGTAGTGGCAAAGTTCTTCAGAGGTATGTTAATTATCCTCTATGAGTATGTTATTATTTTAATTTTTAGTGGTCCTGATGATAATGTTTTCGTTTACTTTACTGATCATGGCGCCACTGGTAAAAAAGTCACTATCGTTAGATTTACATATATTTATTAATCCATATATTTAATTTAGGTCTTGTTGCTTTTCCAAACGGTGTCGTATGTTTATTTGTCATTTTATTTTCAATTTTGTTAGAAGTTTATTTTCTGTATAGCTCTATGCTAAGGACTTGAACAAAACCATTGCTCAAATGTACGCCAATAAGAAATACAAAGAGGTCTATCATGAACACATTCTATTTTGTTTTGTTCTAATCAATATTTATTTTATGTATAGATGCTTATCTATATTGAATCTTGTGAATCAGGTTCCATGCTTAATGGTCTTCTACGTAATAGCATTAATATTTATGCAACTACAGCATCAAATCCAGAAGAATCTTCTTATGCATGTTACTATGATTCAAAACGTCAAACATACTTAGGTGATTTGTATTCAGTCAACTGGATGGAAGATTCTGATGCTGAAGATGTTACAACAGAAACTTTATTTAAACAATTTCAAATTACCAAGCAGGAAACAACTGAAAGTCATGTTATGCAATATGGTAATCTTGTGTGTTATTCTATTGTTATAGTTTTCTTTCGAAATGTTCAACATCTATATTTTGTTTAGACATTAGGTACACTTCGCAATGTTGGTAAATTCCAAGGTGAAAATATGATTAATAAACCACAATCATTTAGTTCATTTACTGATCGTTTGAATGCTGCACTCAAAGTAATATTTTATTAGAATGTAAAAAAAAGAAGAACATAAATGAATCTCTTCGTGATTACATTTATTTTTAGCGTGATGCTGTTCCTACAGAAGAAGTTCGTACAACCATTCTATCTCGTCGTTTAGCTGCTTTACCAGCTAATTCACCTGAACGTGACACAGTTGAACGTAAACTTGCTGAAACTATTAAAGTAAGTTCTTTTTCCATCAGAGTGACACACACCTACAATGTTAATTTACTATAGCAACGAAAATTCATTGTTTCAACAATTGACTTAATTGCTAAAAAGTCTTTCGAAGTAAATGGTGCTAATTATTATGAATTAGTTACATCAAAACGTATGAAATTAACTCAGCATGATTGTTACATTTCTGCTACACAACATATTCATGAAAAATGCTTCGATATTCAAGTATGTCTATTGAAGAAATTTATTATCTATACATTTAATCTTTGATCTTGTCATTGTAGAATGAATATGTTTTGAACAAATTATGGATTGTTGCCAATCTTTGTCAAATCGGACTTCACGATTTTACTATTAACAATGCTGTTGATGCTGTTTGCAATATTTATGGACGTCAAAACTTCGAATATTAACTTGATAAATAAATAAATATTAAATTACATCATAATATGAATTCTTTTCTATATTTTCATATCTTTTTCTGCTAATTGTGATAAAATAATGAACTATTACTAATATAGATGTAAAGTCAATCTATGTACAACTAGGGTGTGGGTGTGACTGGTCTCGGTATTTCTTGTATAGCTGTCTACATCAGAGACGCAAGTACAAATACAACTTGTACCACTTTTCTTCCATCAAAATCCCATCATTCATCTATTTAACATAATACGTACTGTGTAAAGTACAAGGGCACACCCTACGTATCCCTAAAAAACCTAGAATTTTTAAATTTGATGTATTTTACATAGTAGATAGTACGTTAAACAGCTTAATGACAGGTTATTTAGTGAAAAAAATGTAGGATAAGTTGTATTTATATTCGCGTAGCCTTCGTTCACACCCATACCCTCATTTTTATTTAAGCGATACCACCTCTGATCTAAAATCTACGAATTGTACGTCAAACAATGTTCAAAATCATAAGTGGGGGATATTTTTTCATCAAATGTCTTCCATTATTTCTTGTATTGTTCAGTGTTTTACATCTTACTGATGGCAAACATAATATATTCTATGTCAATCATTATCGAGTGAAAACTCTTACAGGCATGGTTATCTGCGATTGTAATACAATTTGTACTAGTTTTACAAAAGAATCTGTATATTGAGTTTGTTATTCAAGTAACAAATCATGAAAGGAAGTTGAAATGACTATTCACTCTAAATAGTGCTCGGTACATGTGAAAAAACTTTGAACATGATCCCTTGTACCATTTTGAAGCAACAGAGGACCAAAAGTGAAATCATTTTTCAATAGTGAGACCTTAATATCTTACAGAATACTACATTTGATAAATTTCATTCTTGCGCAACTTTTACTCGATTTCATAAAGTCTGTCAGTTTATACAGTTTGAGTTTTTTTAATAATCAGTCATTCTCTATAAATCCTTGAAGGATGGACACTATTTTGAAAGTTCTATAAATGAATTCTTCTCATAAATCTTATATGCTATTATATATAGTTCTTCGAATCAAAGGATACTGTATTGTTACTTTTTTGAAAAATGTTTTAAAAAAATGACTTCAAGACTTGTAGAAACAATTTTTATTCAGAATTCTCTGTAGAAAATTGCACGAACGAAGAGTTAGATTAGATACTATTTACTGCAATTCAGAAAGATCCAAAATCTATTTTTCGAAATTCAGACATCTTTCTCTAACGCTAAGATCCATATTATTAATCTTGCTTCTAAGTAAAACATATTTTCTTCGCTAAATATCATTTATTTTTATATAGTTTATTGATAATAAATAAAAATCCAATCGATAGTTGATTACTTGAGATCATTTTCCTGATCAGTGTTGCATAAAGGTATTGAAGAATTTATCTTATTTTATCAAACTTGAAGCGATGATGTTGAAGTCTTTCTCAAAATATTCTTGAATTTCACTTGATACAGTATCCAGTATTTATCCAGGTAATGTGTATAAGGGAAAATCTATACATTTTAAGTTTATTTCGAGAATTTCACATAACAATTCACTCATCATTATAGCTTCCTAACATTGTCTCACTTAACTTTAAAAATATACTTCCGCAACAAAACTAAAGCTAGTTATGAAACGTTGTGTTTCTTTTCATCAACATGAATTATTTCTCTTTCAATATCGACTTTTATAGATTTACTTGCAGTCTGTTGTTCAGTGAGATTTTTTTTGTTTAGTGAAAATCTATTAAAACTGAATTAAATATCACAATTAATCCAGAATTGAAGTCACAATAAGAATGATATTACATAGTATATAGTATTTTCTCTTCAATTTTTAAAAATTGATTTCATGTTAGTTTACATCTATCAATATCATCACTTTTCGACTTCTTTCATATGTTTACTTCTCGAAAATCTTAGTTATGCTGTTTTCTCCTTTCTTTTGTTTTAAAAGTCGAATAATAAATTTAAACGAGATCTTTTAGTATGTGTAAATGAAAAGAAAAAAAAGTAATGTATCAAGTTACTTCATCGAATTAGTTCTGTTGTTGTATTCTTCGTGTAGCATTTATATTTGTCCTCTGTATGTACAAAAGACTACCAACGTATGATGAAACGTGATCTGATATTGTCAATAAATATATCGAAATTAAAAAAAAAATTAACATAGTCATTTTAACAAAATAGATATTTTGAAAATATAAAAAATTGATGTCTCAAACAATATCTTCGAATCTTCTGGAGTTGCCTGTTGAACTCATATATCGTATTCTAGATAATATGGAACCGTTCGATATTTTATGTTCAACTCGCAATGTGTTTATACGATTGAATACAATCACTGATTCCTATCATCGATATTAGGTAAGCTTCACTTTTTGGAATACATTCATATAAATATCTAAAAGAATCTAATCAATTACACAACTGAAGCCTTTTTTGTGCCTACTGATGGGGTCGCTTTCTTATATGAGAGAAACTGTAAGAGCTATCAAATCTTTAGAAATCCTGATAACACTCTGGAATCATTATAAGGATATCGACTAGAATTGGTATACATCATTATTGACTTTTCTATCACTACAGTTACGTTGTAAATCTTCGTGTGCAGTTCTCCAATTCTTTTAACTTTTTATTCACAGAAGAGTTCACTTTTAGTATCTAGTATTCAACAGAAAAGTACATAAGAATCATTTACATTATTTTCGTATAGGTCAGTCAGACCAATTAGAACAATCGATATGCAACATATTATTTTGAATATAGGTTATTCAAATGAATCCAATCTGGTCTTTCATTGAAAAAGTTCATTATAAATTAAATATTTGTCTCTCTTAAATAAACTGATTCTTTGTTGAAATAGATCTATACAGTCTTCTTGTTTGCAAATATTTTAAAATAAGTTTTAAAATTTAGTTTAACACCTATGATTTCAAGAACTTAGCATTTAAAATAGTCAATATTAATGTTAAATGCATCATCAAAAGTGCTCACCCAACATTGGACTGCTTATAACAAAAAACATTTTCCTTAAAAATTAGATTAAAACCTGTATATCTGAATAAAAAAAGCCACTGAAATGCAATAACAATTCTAAAGATAATTTAAAATTTTATCTTATCTATTCAACGTCATCAACTGATTAGCGGTAAAAAAAATCAACTCTTGATTCACCAGTTTCGTTTTAAAATGTTCAAAAAGTCAGGAATCTGCCTTTCATGATAATATAATCCAATTTTTATCGTGTTGTTTTCATCGATGCTTTGATAAACAAACCACAATTTCTGTCTATCTCTGTACCCAATTCTCTTACTCAACTCTTATCTTACAGGCACTTTACCATCTTTTTTCATCAGCATAACATAGTCTTCTTTTCGATTCTTCATATCTGATCTCGATAAATAATCTATAAGTTGTTCTTCAACTAGTAACCAAATGATAGTGACAGATGCATTGTTTTGATATAGACACTCACCAAACTATGTTACTATTTGTCAATGCGGGATTTCGAAGTACAACGTCTCGCCAATCCATTAAGAAATAATACAGTAAGACTCATATTTACAATGTATT
>CAJNSZ010000785.1:0-34513 GCA_905329745.1 Rotaria sp. Silwood2 | reverse complement strand
CCCCCCCCCCCTGCGTACGCCACTGATAACAGGATTTGTATATTTTTCAATAAGACTTTTAAAAAGTGTTTCATGTTGACCAAGATGTTATTCTGCAAGTCTATTAAGCAATTCTCTATCTCTATATAATTCTAAAGCAATACCTAAATGTCTTTTTGTAAAGTACGATGATCGCAATATCTCACGTATGGACCAGTTTAAGACAAAACCGTACATAACCATATCTTTCATTTGACTTTGATTCTTTACAAGGGTTGTTTTTCTGAAGAAGTTTTATTGACATAGGCCTATGCAAAAATGTTGGTTCTTTCAGCTGATTATTAATGCAAATTAATTACTTAATTAATTAAAAAATTATTTAACGAATAATTCTCTAACCGTAGGAGAAAAAGTCTGAAAACTTCAGAATAGGCTTTGTAGCAAGAGCTGTATCTATGAGAAAATTATCAGGAAGATTAGATTCCAAAGAACTTTCTCTTGTATAAAAAGATTTTGTGTTAACATCATCTAGAAATTTTTTGAAGAAGATTTTGTACTATTTGGAATAGGTTTTGAATAGTTCATTCAGTTGTAAGAACATTTTTTCGTAGTTCGTCACGTCACTAACGAAAAGTAAATAGATTTTTTTTTTGAAAAATTTAGGCATGCTCAAAAACAAATTTTAAATAGAGATTTTGTAACTTCAATATTTATCTGCAGAATGAACTATTTAGTTTTTAAAAATGCTGCCTCAAGTTGAAATTTTCTCCAGTTAAAATACGTGAGGTGAAAGTCGATGTTCTTTTTTATGCTGTATTGCTAACGCTAGTTTTGTTACTGACAATTTCCCTGAACAAAGATCTATAGAGCTGATTTTTTTCGGGGTATCTAGAGTAACTTGATGTACATGCACCAAATAAGAACTACCTCTAGAAAAGTTCATTATCTCGAGATACATGTACCAATTTTGTGTAGTAGCGTTTCTAATGAATTATTTGATCTATATGCAAACTGAACGAAAATATTATAAAATGTAACATATGATACACATATTAACTAAAATATACGATTATTTTGTGCATTAATGGATAATGTATGTCGAACCTAGATCAATAGAAAAATATTTGAGGCATTTTTATAGATGAACGTTTGTCTCAGTTTAATGACAAAGGACTTTCTCAATATGCATGGTAACGGGTTAATAAAAATTTAAATTTAGTAGTCTGATTTGGCAAAGAACTGTGAATTCGAATATGAGTCTAGAGTGAAATTTAAAAGTAAATCTAATTTTTTCACAAAAGTTTTTTTGATTGCTCATTAGACAATGTTGTGACTTGAAAAATGGTAGTTTTGATTAGTATATACTAAGTTTTCGTCACTTCGCAGTTCTTTAATGTATTCAGCGGAAAGTTGCAGAACAATCGAGACTGTCTCTAAAATTTTTCTCGATCAGACATTCGTAATTGGAACATTTAAAAAATTGCTGGAGGGTACAAATGTGAATTGAGACACTAAACACTTTTTCTTACAAGACTAGATTACTCTGATGAAGAAGATTCAGCTGCTCGACTTATTTTGAAGTGTGCGGTGTCACTCTTGTCTTCATTGACATCGAGATGATCTCTAAAATTTCCCGGTGACTTCTGGTGGCTTTCCGTCGAAAGTAATAAGAAGTTAACAAAAAGTTATGAGAACAATCTGATGACGTCACGACTTGCAATACTGCTTCCATGTTCCGTCAATTTCCATTGTTTTTCTATTGAATACTCCAGCGGGATGCACTTGTTTCCGAAGGTCAGAATCATCGACCTTGATGGCAACTAAATTTATTTTTTATGTTTTTTAAGGGTGTGCCTATATTTTTTGGCCATCTCTAGTTCTCGAAAACGCTTCCGAGTATCATTAATCAACAGAAAAAAAAATGCAAAAATTCCCTTCAAAATGTTTTTCCTCAAATATCGATATCCTTATTTTTGATGCTCTATCTGTGGTAACAATGTCAGCTTGATCGATTGTACTGTCTTAGAGTACCAGAAATAGTCAAAAACGAGGATGATAAACTTAAGGCTACTGGACAGCTGTGCTCATAGTCATCGGTATTGCACTTCCTTATCATATATAGAGTTCACTATCTAAACCTAATATATTGGCGTGTAACAATCCCAGCATGCACCAATACGGATAACAACCGATCGGTTCCGTCCGGAAGATTCTGGTACATGGTAGGAAGGCGGAAGCAGAAATATGATGTCCGAATCGAGTTACCAGATTTTTCCGCTTTAGGCAAGAAACGACTATAACCGAGTAAAGTCGACCGTCTGACTAGGGGTCTGCAAAGTGGTTGCGGTTCCGGTCCTGCCGGGACTGAGACTGGGACTAAAATTTTGATGTTACCGGGACAGGGATCGGGACTAACTTTTAAGGTTGGTCCCGGTCTTTTTTTAATTCGAAATCGACTATAAATTTTCATGTTTATTTTCTTCTTGTGACTAAGAGAATCGAGAAATCGCTCATTTTTTTACGATTTCGAGAATTCTGTCACATATCTCGGTTCTTATTTCAACTATCGAGACTTGTTTGAAGCCTTGTTCAGGCTGTTTAGTTGATAAATGGGTATGCAATATACATGAATTCAGTTCAATAGCAATTTAATTGCTCTTTTGATTGTAGTAATTTTGTCATTGTTCGCCTATATCTAGTATGAATTGAGTAGTATTGCCATTGTAGTTTCAGATATTCAAAAAATAACTAAATTACTGAACAGGAATATGCATTTTAATCTAAAACTTAAGGCCTAATTTTGCAAAAATGGCCCTGTTTTTAAGGAAGAAAATCGCAAATAGATACCAAAAAAAATTTAATAGGAGCAGCACTCGAAAAAAACTAGGTTTCTTAGCGAACTTATAAAAAGATTTAGCAAGATGCTAAGCCAAAAAAGAATCTTCCGTCGGGCACACTGAAAGAACCTTTACTTCTGAACCTTTTCAGATTCCTTAGGCAACAAAAAAGGTTATGTAGAAGAATTACTAAGCCCTCGGGGTTTAGTTGAAATTTCTGGAGATTTTGCATCACACTCTCAAAGTATTCTGTCGAACCTCAAAAGATGCAGAAATAAAGGTTCGTTTCAGTATACTCGAGAGACGATCCTTTTTTGGTTTAGCAGCTTGCTAAATATTTTTATAAGTTCGGTAATAAAGCTATCTTTTTTATAGTGAGAGACTTCAACCACTAAAGAGTTTTGATCCAAATCGGAACCAACGTCACAGAAAAAATTGACCGGGACCGAGAAAAAGTCATTTTGCAGATCGCTACGTCGGACACGATCATCACAATACTGCTTCCAATCTCCTATCATTTTTGGAGCATTTCGGTCGAACAAGACAATCATTGGCTTTGGTAACACACAATACAAATTAGCTCATTAGTTCTTTTTAATTTTTCTAAGATGTTTTATATCTGTTATAATAATTGAATTTATCTTATTTCGTATTTTAATTATGATTCATACTCATAAATACGCTTCAAGTTAAAACGAACTCACTATATGCAATGATAAATGTTTTGTATCTTCTATATTATTGCATATAATTATTATCTTACTACTCTTCTTTTATCAGTTTATCAAATGGTTTGACTAAAACAAAAAAATACTTGCAATATTCATAAGCAAATTTTGAAAGAATAGTTTTTTTCGTTTAATCACATAAACAATCAGTAATTTTTCAAGGATAACTTATATGTATATTGTCTCTTATCGAGACGATTGTGAATAGAATATCAATATCCATTGATAGTATTTTCCTCTAGAAAATGATTCCCTGTTGCTTCGATAATTAACATATAAATGTTTTCTAATTAGAGGTTCGCGGTTTCGAAAGAAATGGAAATTGGAACCGAAAATTTCTCGCTGATAACTGAGGAAATGTTCAAGTTTTGAATAAATCGAAAGTCGGAGAGATCAATTCGCAATTGCACTAGCAATAAACTTTATGTATTTCTCACCATTGGATGAAAAGAGCAAAAAAAAAATTAGTTATATGTATGATTAAGGCCCTGCAATGTTCGAAGACTCATTTTTTCAAAAACTTTTCCAGATTTCATGAAGATTTTTTGACTTAATGTGTGTCTCAAGACTAAGGAAAGAAGAATATTAAAAAAAAAGAGCTACTAGACCTCAATGCTTTCTGTTAAATAAAGAAAAAAGAGTAAACTCTTTCAGTTGAGTTAACTGATGGCCATTCGAGATACGAGAGATATCAAAAATGTTTTTTTTAAATAGACAAAAATTGCCCTAATTCCAACTACGAATGAAATATAAAGTTGAAATTTCATTTTTCTTTTTTTGTGTAACTAGACATCACCAATATTTGTACAAACTTTCAGCTTAATGTTATTCTTTATTAACAAAAAGATTGTACTATTGACCAACAGTACATCTCGAAAAATGGAATATAATTCGGAAATTTCTAAAAGAAAAAAAAAAAATTAATTATATCACTTATTTGGTAAATTATTATTCGATAACCGATTCCAAAAATACTTTTATTTTAGGAATCAAAATCGAAACCATTAACATCTGTTTCAAATCAGGTCACCTATTCGTTTGAATATTAATGTCTTCTTCAGATACGTTTAATAAGACAAGGTCACATTATAAAGTATTTTCTCTTAGTTTATGCCTAAATCGAGACCTTGTTGTCATACGGTAAAGTCTCCCATAATTTGTGCGCGCATATTTTTTTCTGTATCATCATTACTGATAAACTAGTTTTTATTCATATATAGATTATCATGCGCATGTCAACAATGACAATGCGACAATAGCAAGATATATTTACTGTGCGCACGGACTTTTTTCATTTTTATTATCAACACCTACCTGTGAAATGCTTCTACGTCAGCATTTTCTTCTTATTGCAAGCATAACTTTGCTTGGTGCTGTTGGAACTCTAGCAGCAACTGGTCAAAATTTTGCAGTACTTGTCGCTGGTTCAAATGGTTGGTATAACTATCGTCATCAATCTGATGTATGTCATGCATATCAAATTTTACATAAAAATGGTATCCCGGATTCGAATATTGTTGTTATGATGTATGATGATTTAGCCAAAAACCCAGAGTAAGAAATAATATTCTTGTTTTTTCTTCAATAAAAAAAAAAATTTGTCTTTAAAGAAATCCAACTAAAGGTATTATTATTAATCATCCAAATGGTAAAGATGTCTATCATGGTGTACCACATGATTACGTTGGCAATGTAAAATACTTGAAAAAATTATAATCATAAATTTAATGTTATATTGATTTTTTAGGATGTAACCCCTCAAAACTTTATTAATGTATTACTCGGTAAAAAGGAAGCTATGAAAGGTATTGGTAGTGGCAAAGTTATTCCAAGGTATGTAGATTGTTTCTCATGAATATGTATTTATTTATTTATTTTTTATTAGTGGTCCCAATGATAATGTCTTTGTTTATTTCACTGATCATGGTGCTACTGGTAAGTTTTCATATTTAGAACAACATATATTTATGAATATTTTTTTTTTATATTAGGTCTTATCGCTTTTCCAAATGACGTTGTATGTTGTTTTTTTTCTTTTTTTATATTTTATTCTTTTATTTCTTTTGTATAGCTTTATGCTAAAGACTTAAACAAAACAATTACTCAAATGTACAACGGAAAGAAATACAACGAGGTTTATTATTAATTCTTTTATTTTATTTTCTAAAACAATATATATATATATTCTAAATAGATGGTTATCTATATTGAAGCATGTGAATCAGGTTCAATGCTTGAAGGTTTATTACCTGATCATATTAATATATATGCTACAACAGCATCAAATGCTGAAGAATCATCATATGCATGTTATTATGATGACAAACGTCAAACATATTTAGGTGATTTATATTCAGTTAATTGGATGGAAGATTCCGATGCTGAAGATGTAAAAAAAGAAACATTATTTAAACAATTTCAAGTAACTAAAAAGAAAACAACTGAAAGTCATGTTATGCAATATGGCAATCTTGTATGTATTGATATTAATTTTGTAATTGTAAAATTACATATTTTAATTATTTAGACATTGGGTGCATCAAGTACTGTTAGTCAATTTCAAGGTGAAAATATGAATGATAAACCAGAACCAATGAATCCACTTACTGATCGTTTGAATGCTTTTCTTAAAGTAATATTGAAAAAAAACAACAACGAAATGTTATAATTAATTGATTCTCTGTTTTTGTTTTTAGCGTGATGCTGTTGCTACAGAAGATGTTCGTAGATCAATTTTATCTCGTCGTTTAGCTGCTTTACCAGTTAATTCAGTTGAAAGAGCTGAAGTTGAACGTAAACTTGCTGATGTTATTCAAGTAAAATATTCTTTATTTTTGTTATTTCGATATATATATATATATAAATGTATATTTTTAATATCTTATAGCAACGAAATGTTATTACTTCAACAATCCAATCAATTGCTAAAAAATCATTCGAAGTCAATCGTGTTGATTATTATGAATTAGTTACAACACAACGTATGAAATTGACTCAACATGATTGTTACATATCTGTTACAAAACATATTCACGAAAAATGCTTTGATATTCAGGTTTGTTTGTTTAAATATATATATATATAAATATGAATTTTTTTTTCCATTTGGTTAAATTGTTTTTATTGTAGAATGAATATGTTTTGAATAAATTATGGATTGTTGCCAATTTATGTGAAGTTGGACTTCGAGATTTTACAGTTAATAATGCTGTTAATGATGTTTGTAATACTCTTGGACGTCAAAAATTTGAATATTAACTTATATCAAACAAAATTAAATGACATAATAATATAAATTTTTTTGTCTTTTTCTTTTTCATATGTTTTTCTGCTTATTATTTGTAATAAAAACATATCCTATTGATGATATACATTTAAAGAATATTTTATTTGATTTTTTTTTAAAGCTATTGCTTTATATGGTTTATTTTAGGGATAACGAGACATATCTCATTTTCATTTAACTTTGATTTTTTCTGAATAAGTTCTTCTAGCATAGACATATGTTAAAAAGTTGATTTTTTTAGCTGACTATTAATTAAAAAATAATTAGCAAATATTTCTCTAATCATACGAGAAAAAAGCTCGACTACTTCAGAATAGACTCTACGGCACGATCTGCATCTATGACAAAATTTTCAGCAAGATCAAATTTAATGAAAATCAAAGTGAAATTTTATTTACGACAATGAAGGATTTGTTTTTTTTTTTTTCGTATTAACCGAATCGAGATTTTCTTATTTGTTTCGGTCTCTGATGTGTCTATAGTTATTAAAATAGAGTTAGAAGAATAATGACGTTCGAGTGCACGATTTACTGTCCACGGATTTACTGTCCGCGGATTTAGTGTCCGTTGATTAGATAAATTTTATTCCAATTGAGTGCGCGGATTTACTGTCCGTTGATTAGATAAAAAATTTATTTCAATTAGTGTATTTTCTATGTGAGGATTTACTGTCCGCTGATTGTTTCGAAGAAGAGAAATGAGCAAGGCAATGGTCATTCAGATACTCAATGTATTGACAGAAAAAAAAAGAATTCCTATAAGGTATAGGTATGGAGTGTGAGTGCGGACCTGTGGTGCGAGTCTTTTCTTCGGAGCTGCGCACATATACACACCACACTCTGAAAAAAATAAAGGTTTCATAAGGAACTAAAATGGTTTCGTGTGTGCTACGTAACTTAAAAATAGTTTCGTACACGGTAATTAACTTAAAAAAAGGTTTCAAATTTTTTAACGCAATCGAAACCTTTTTAAAGTTTCGTGGAAAACCTACGAAATCTTTAAAAAAAATTCCTAGACCATTGATGATCATTTTGAAGGGGTCTTGTGTTCGTACGAAACCTTAAAAAAGGGTTTCGATTTCGTTGCAAAAAAGTTCCTTATGGAACCTTTTTTCTGTTCAGTGCACCCATGCACTATCCGAATTCCTTTTTTTGTCAGAGAATACATTGATTGCCAAAATGAATATTCATTTGTTTATTTCTCTGCTTCGCAACAATTAACGGACAGTAAATCCTCGCACACGAGAAACACTAATTGGAATCTTTTTTTTATTTAATCAACGGACAGTAAATCCTCAGCAGTAAAAATTATACTTTTTCGAGAAAAAAACCAATTAAAATTGAAAAGTAATCAACGGACAGTAAATCCGCGGACAGTAAATCGTGTAAACCAATGACGTTGACTATTCATTATTTTTCTTTGATCTATGTTTGATAAAGAATGAATAGTTAATTTCATTACCCTTTCAACATTATATTCAAAATTGTAGACAAATACATTTTTATTTCGCCTGAAGAAGTAGTTTTAAACAATAACGAAAATTTATATTTTCAAAATTTAATTATTTTATAATAAATTTATGAGAAAGACACTTAAAAAAATTACAAATATAGAAATGATGTATATAGTTCAAAGTTGAATCAGAAAATTGAATTTAATATAAATAGAATATAGAAAAAATTTATTTCTATCATATATACCTTCTAGTGAAAATAACTATTCTGAATCAGAGTCTATCAAATTTAAGTCTAAAAAATGATTATATACGATTTCTATAAGTTCTGGACTCAACCCCAAAAACATAGACATTATTTCAATATTATTTTCATACTAAGATGAATCTTTTAGTACAATCCAATGCAAAACTAGGAATTTTATTCTTTCAATTAATGATATAAAAATTAATCTTAGTTACACATCATCAATATTTTATTGAAACACTTACAGTGGTATTGCTTAGCTTGTATCACCGTTTGCTAGACATTCCATCCTCCCATGGACTTGAAGTTTTCCTATGGGAAACAAGTCGAGTATAATCCTTGATCATATTTTCGTGACTGGAAAGATGTAGGTGTGTATCTTCTCTTCATTCACATTCTATTCAATGCTAAATTTTACGAAGAATTTCTCTTCTGGAGGGATGAATCAGATCTTTGGAGAAATGACACTCTCATGATTCTCACGTTGAATCAAATACTGATTCAATAAGTGAAAAATGTTTATTAGAAAAACTGGAATGAGTTGATTTCATCGATAACACGATGATCTCTTTTTAAGAGAAAATAAAAACTATTCGAGTTCTAGAACGTTATAAAATCATGAAAGATGAAAGATATTATTTGAAAATTAGCATCCGGCGTGTATTATACGACATTTCAATAACTCAATATCAAAGTATCATTTTTAATCGACTAAATTTTATTTCTTTTTCGTCATACCGTGCGTCCTTCAAATGTCGGTACTGTGCAATACAATATTCAGCGTAATTATCTTATAAATTTCTCTCTTTCAAAATCGATTATATTGCCTTGAAGAATTATTGTAATTAGTGTCTGTATTGAATAGTGAAGGTCAACTTCATATAGAATTATAAACAACTGATTAAACTGTATTTTGTTGGTGCAAAACTTTGATCACAAGTTATCTATATTAATGACGATCAATCGTCTATATTGACGATGAAAGTTGAGACTGTTATCCAAGGGGGGAAAACCACATTCGAGCATTTCGGGCCATTCCGAGTTAAACGCATATGTCCAGTGTTTGACTGCTATCAGATCAAAGGTCAACTGCAAAGAGAGACTACTCAGAAATTCCAAGCCGTTTCGATCCATTCGAATGGCTCGGAATGAGTTTTTCCCTCTTACTACTGTCTATGGAAAATTTGATCGAATAATCTAAGTTTGAAATATAAAAATTCCCTTTCAGTATGAATATGCATATTGTATTTTAAAAAATCACTTATGCAACGTAAAGAATCGTGATTATATTACAAGTTGACAAGAAGGATGGATAAGCAAACGATATAAAAAAAAAAGGTTAAGTATTCAAAAACAATTATGATACGATCATGTAGAGAGATATTCATTGTCAAAACCCTAAAAACAACTACAATTTATCGCGATTTTATCATATCAGTTGTTAAACTCAATTGGTAGGACATTCTTTTACAAAGGAATATATATCAAACGCTGGAAGTAAAGTGAAAGAATTTTTTCATTGATCGATTCATTCGTTTTGAACAATACTCTTTCATTTTATTACCTCATTTTAATGTTGATTTATTTAATTATAAATAAAACAGAAGCCAATGTTTATTGAATTTCATTGTGACGAGTATCAATCTTTAATTCTCTTGAAACGTAAAATTTTGTTTCATGAAAATATTCTTTCGTAGTATTTTTGACTTTAAATTATAGAGCCACAAATATAAGAAAACAAAATTTTCTTATGTTATTGTTAAGCAATAGGTACATCTCTCATAACGTGCTTTTAACAATGACCTTACATTTTCAATTATATTTTAATCTAGTAAAATATTGTAACCTAATAATTATATTGAAATTATTTTTTATATATATATGTACAATCTAAGGTAAACAGTAGATTTCGTTTCTCAACAAGATGACGGAACGCAGCATACATCCTAGAAAATATTTGCATAGTGTTAAGAGAATTATTTGAAAGTCATAGACAAATCGTAATGGTCCCCAAGTAGTTGTCAACTAAATGTTTTGAAATATTTTTATATCAGACATTATGATCAATAATATACAATAGTATAAAGTTAAAAACTATGATTCTATAATCGATGAAATAAGAAAAGGAATCATTGCGAAACAAAAAAATTATAACTTTAATTGAAAACTCGAGCAAAGATTTTGTGGTATATTTTTTCATTGTTTGAATAATATCTTACGAGGGAACGTTGCCAAGTGATTAAAAGCTTTGGAGCTCATATGTTGCCCATTAGATAGGGGACCACTAGATTAGAGAAACCTCCAAAGGATTCATGCTCATATTGAGATTTGACAGAGATATCGAATTTTTAGTGGATTTTTCCTGCTGGACCCTAGTTCTACAGCAAAATCATATTTTCGAATTTCGACCTGAAACTTTGCCCAAATGAAGGCCTCGATCAGAGTAGCTTGTATAAAAAATTTCAGAATTTTTGGACATTGTATTTCCAAGGTATCAATCTTTCAAAGTATCCATGTTATCTTTAGAAAAGTGCCTATATTTTCAAAAATTGATACCTTGGAAATACAATGTCCAAAAATTCTGAAATTTTTTATACAAGCCACTCTGATTGAGGCCTTCATTTGGACAAAGTTTCAGGTCGAAATTCGAAAATATGATTTTGCTGTAGAACTAGGGTCCAGCAGGAAAAATCCACTAAAAATTCGATATCTCTGTCAAATCTCAATATGGGCACGAATCCTTTGGAGGTTTCTCTAATCTAGTGGTCCCCTACCTAATGGGCAACATATGAGCTCAAAAGCTTTTAATCACTTGGGAACGTTCCCTCGTTAGATAATAAAAAAAAAGGGATCATTCCTTACGGCCAACTATAATAAGTATTGAGTTATTACTTAAGCCTAATCGTTTTCAGAAATAATCGGGTACCGGTTAGCAGAGCAACTATAGACATATTTATAAACTATCGATAACAATGCTAACAGTTTCATAAATATTTTGCTTACCATAAGATATTTTTTATTAGCTTTGAAATATTTTCTTTCGTTAATAAACAAAGTCTAATTTAGATGAATAATTATGAAAAACGCACAAAACAAAACTACAACACTAAATTTCTTTATTTTTTAATAAAGACTGAGAGTCAGTAAAGATGAATGAAAAAAAATTTTTTTGTTCATATTGAATTCATAGAAAGGTGATGTTATGTAGGAAAATCAAATCAGTTCCATGATCATCACATTCTAGATAACGTCGTATTCTATCAAAACATAAGAACTATGCTAAACTAATTTGAGAAACACGATAGATAACGTAACTGCAGATTAATATCTTGTTGTTAGCATTGAAAAAGACGTTAGATGAAAAATTAAAAGTGTACTTGTTGATGATTTAAATAAGAACAAATATCTTCTATAACCTATGAATGATTTAATGACATATAAATCTTTGTGTCTTTTGTTAGCATTAGATCCATGAAAAAATTTAATTTAATTAAAAATTTTGTTATTTTCTGTATGCATTCGTAAAAAATAAACTTTCACTTTTATCTATTTGAGACTTGAACAAATTATTTATCTTTTATCTCAGATGGTTTTATTCAAATAATAGATCGTCTCAGTTTTTTATTCTCATTTCAATAATTCATCAAATATTCTGATGGAAATCTTGATTATTCTGACGAAAAGAGACTAAATAATAGTCACCAAGAATAACTCTTAGTATTCATGAGTATTAGATTAAAGTATCGTGTTCATCAATTAAACTTAATGCTGTGGTATTATTTTGCAGAGCTTTGAAAAACCTATGGAATGATATTTAATTCAAAGTCGATTGCTGCTTTTCACAATTCAACATTGAAAAGGTTCTGTCATGGCATCCTCATATATCTACATACAAGTTAACAAAGTCATATGAAAGAAAAATACTTTGTCATATTCCTATAAAGAGTGTTTGATAATAACTGACGATAAATTGTTTTTGATAATTTTTACACATTTTGTTGATCTAGAGAGCTGAAATTTTTATCATGTATATATATCTAATCATCATCTTCCATCTCTGAAAGTTTCAGCTTTCTAGCTAAAACTAGTGGTGCAATGCATTGACAAGATTGAAATACATAGATTTTCGTACTGAATATTGTAGGATAGTTCCGTGGGTAGTCAACCAAAAAATCACAAAGTATTCAGAAAATTTTCTTTCGTATCAAACTTGGTAGAACGTTTTTCGCTGATCATTTTGATAAAAAAAAACCTTTCGAATTTCATTGAAAAATGACAATGTTATAGCCAAAATATTTATCGTAAAAACAGAAGATATCAGATTTTTTTTATAGGAATATCGTATACAATGTTTAATCGAGATTTATTTATCCTATTCGCTCGTATCTAAAAGACAGACTATAGGATTTTGTAGAGCAAAGTTTTCTCTACAAAACCTACTATGTCACATGTCTGCAGAATATAAGCATTTTGAGATATGTGAGTCGACTTTCACTTACATTTCACAGTGTTTAGTATTTTGTCTATAGCATCGTCATTTCTCAATGAAATTCGAATTTTTTTACCAAAATTATCAACGAACAAAGCTCTGCCAAGTTTGATACAAAAGAAAATTTTCTGAATACCTTGGGAATCTTTTGATTGACTACTCACGGAACTACCTTGCACTATTTTCACAACAAAAAAATATTAAAAAATCATTTTCGAAAATTTATGTATTTCTGTCTTATCGGTGCACAGCACCACTAGTTTTAGCTAGAAAGCTGAAACTTTCAGAAATGGAAGATGATGATTAGATATATATGCGTGATAAAAATTTCAGCTCTCTAGTTCAACAAAATGTGTAAAAATTATCGAAAACAATTTATCGTTAGTTATTATCAAACACCCTTTATTCTATTCGATAGAGACAAAGACAAACTTTCATTTCATGGATTAATCATAGTAAAGCAGCTGAACAAAGAAAAGAAATTGTGTACACAAAAGATGCAATGTATAACGCTATACGAGATGCATACTATTGAGTTTTGAATCAACTGCCTACAGCTTCAATAAAATCTAATAGTCTATTTCGAATGATTAATGATCTATAATACACAAACTGACTGTGGTGAACATAATAACGTCACTTTCAACAGGAGAGTCATTTCATAGCTTAATGTGCCCTACATTTTATTTACATAGTAAATGATCGATAATGTTCGTATTACGCATGAATAGATTCAGACAAAATAAAAATAAATACATGTTTTTTAACGATCTATATTCAACCATCATCCATTTAGATAAAATTAATAAAACTTTACCATGTACATTTTTTACATGTATCAAAAGCAATAATGTTTTTCTACACAAAAATCGAATCTAAGGACAATGAAGTTCACTTAAGGACTTGTTTATCAAAAATATAAATATCATTTTTTCAGGGTAAAATATGTTCCTATCTAACTGGTTTGTATATCAATGTGAATAACGAACGGTTTGCCTATAAGAGTGAAGGGAAAAATGCATATTTGTAATTATATCACTATATTAACTATTGGATAGTTGCTATTTTATCTATTTTTTTTTTTGTATCATTGCACATAAAACTTATTAAGAAACAAGCAACGTGTTTTAGTTGACAAAAAAAGTGGAAAAAAATATTTTGCATCGATGACCTTATTGAACCAGACTATGAGCCTGAAGATAAACAGTTACGACAAAATTTTGGTGATCATACGAAGTTAAGCACTGGCGAACTTCCATCTAAAGTGGATCTTCGCTCATACATGACACCTGTTAAAGATCAAGGACAAACGAATAGTTGTCATATGTTAAATATTTGATTTTAAATCATTAAATCTATGAAATTTCTATTGATTTAGTACTGCGAATGCTATTGCAGGTAAATATGAGTTCTTTTTTTGTGAAAATTTCATAAATATTCGATTGTAGGAGCTTCTATATAAAAAAACGTAGCGGATGATAATGTTGATATAAGTCGATTATTTATATATTACAATGCTCGAGTTAAAAGCAAACCACCAGATGGAATAATCAAAGATAATAGTAGTGTTATAGCACATACTATTGAAGAATTAAAAGAATCTGGCATATGTCTCGAATCAATTTGGCCATATGATATAAAACAAAAGTAAATAAACGTCCTGTTAATCCAGCATACGAAGCAGCCAAAACTAATAGGATAATTGATGCATTAAGACTTAAACTAGATTTAAATGAGATGAAAGGATATCCATTTGTATTTGGTTTAAAAACATTTGGTTTTCAACACAAGGTGAAAGAAAACGGTGTTGTGCCAATGCCAAAACCAGGAGAAGAACAGTCAAAACAACATGAAAGGCTTGATTTTATTTGAATAGAAAAAATAAAAATTGATTATTTTAGACATGCAATGTTAGCTGTAGGTTATAGGGATCGTTCGAAAGCGTTTATCATACGAAATTCTTGGGGAAAAGATTGAGTAAATAAGAATCTCTTTGAAAGAAATATTTATATTTCGTTTCATGTTAGGGTGAAAAATGATATTGTTATATTTCATATGATTATATGACTAATCCGACTCTTTGTTTTCAATTATTTGCTATTCATCAAGTGGAAATTGATGATATCGGTCATGAAAATTGGGATAATAATGATTCAATTGATCTTCACCCAGATAATGCTGACCAAGAAGAAGACGATGATGATTACGAAATTATAGAAGAAGAAGAAGTAGAAGAACCAGAACAAGAACAATGAGAACACGAATAGAACAACCAATAATAAAGTTTCGAGTGACAAAACAGTAATCAATATAAAAAACCGATAGATTTTGCTTTCTTTATTCTAACAATAAAATCATCAAACTAACAAATTTAATTGAGAAGATTTTTTATTTCATGACCTCACTATTATATATTAATAAACCTTGATTGAATAAATATTTAGCTTGAAATTTCTTAAACATATGCATTAAACATGTTCATAGAATTAAATATTCAGAAAAGTACTTATAACAGAAATCTACAGTTTTCTCCGATTGAACAAATAAAGTAGGAGAAGTAATTATCAGAATTAAAGCAATGGCAATGCTCAAAAGTTCAATTAATCTGATAAAAAGTTTCTTTTTTGTTTGAATGTTAAATTTGACCATGAAATTGTTCTGAATGTTAGATATTCATTCATGTGATGATAAAAATATGTAAGTATCTGTGATGTACACATGAATTTTTTATATGTAACATGTTAATATCATACCGTAAAGAAATGAGAATAAGAATAAAGATTTACCGTGCAACGGTAGCTAAGATAAATAATAATATTAAGATTGTTTTTGATAGTTCATATCAAGAATATAAAATCAAGTGAAATATTAACCGAATAATAACTATTACTTATTAGAAGGCTTTGAAATGGACTGTCGGAGACTCAAATTTGACTTTTATTTTCCACAAAAATTTCGCACATAAGAGAACAAAGAGTAACATCTGACTTTAAGTAATTGAAATTGTACTAGTTGTATCCGATAAAATTTTAATTTTTCAAATCAAATATGAATTTCTCTTGATATTAATCTTTCTTAATCGATAAAATTTTATTAGCTGAACTAAAAACCAGGACTAAATTCAATGGAAATTAATTCTCGCATATGAGAAATCAGATTTAAATAGCGCCATTTTAATCGACATGTTCAAATTCACATTTATTTTCGAAGAAAAATGAAGTTTTCTCAGTTCGTGTTTAGATCTTGCTAACGGAAAAGGTACGTAAATAACAATAATGATTGGATTGATTTGGAATTATCTAGAATCTTTCAAAGGATTCTATGAATCTAAGATTTCTACTTAAGATATTGACTCGTCTAAATATTGTGGGTTTGAAGATTTAATGCAACGAACGAATCTTATTTTAAGTATTAATCAATAGGGTTGTGATTTTGTTAATCTAATAATCTTTTATAAGCAAAATCATGTGCTTCTTTTAACCCTCTTTTTTCCTCGTTTGTTGCAGACTGTCGATGAGATACCAGGGTGACTAGATTCAGTGGTGGGCACTGTTCAGTTGCAGACTGTAACCAGAAAAATTCGGCCGTCGGTTCTGATCATTAGATTCCTGCTTGCAAGTTTCTATCATTTTTTCGGATTTTTCAGTCGAAAACAGTCTATACTTCTTGACTTGAGTAAGTAAACGTTTTTCTGAAGGATGACTTGTGAAAATAATATAGTTGTGTAAGTTATTTCCATTTGTAGTATATCGCATTTTTCCACAGATGATAATGATATTCTCAAAACATGATTTATCGCAAGTGTGTATTTTCAATTACTAATGGTACTCAATTTGTAAAGTTCGTTTTTTTAATATTATGTTTATTTAATGTCAATAGTTGACAATGACAAATGATATTTATTAGGCTGAAGGAAAAGAATAAATGATGTGTTACAAGTAATAAGATGTATTCTTTATTTGATCTAATACTTTGAGTTTGTCAAGGAAAAAAGAAACAAGTGAATTATGATATATATTGTGCTAATTAAAAATTGGATTGTGAGGTTAAGCTAAATTGTTTGAAAGTATTATATACATAATAGTTCATGTATGAAAATGATAAGAATATGAAAGATAAATTCTATTGGTAGTATAAGATGAGTCGAATATTCCAAATAAATGACATTATAGACATACAATGCGAAAATTTTAATGGTAACAATAACAATTTTGCTTTTTATTTTATTAGATTTGTCTTATTTGACTATGAATTACAAACGAATGCTTTTTTTTTCCTGTTTTTGATTGACCTTCAGATGTCATGGATAATAATGATGTCTCAAGGGATTTGGTTTTTTTTCTTTTCGTTAAAAATGCAATTTTGTTTTTTATATTAGCTAAAAATAACTCTTTATTAAGCACGTATGACATTGTTAATCGAGAAAACACAATGAGAATGTGTCAAAAAAATTTTTTTTTTTCAACGCAGCAATTTTTAATCATTGGAATATTTTCTTCATGTCAATACATAAAATAATAATTATAATATAAATACATTTATTTATACTTTTAATAAATATATCAATAATCAACTTTTTTCAGTTAAATTCAAAAAAACTACAAAAAAATATCAAGATAAATAAATAATATTTTATTGATAGACGTGAACTATTTCCTGGTAGTCTACCGTTAACATCCGTAATATTATAGTGATTTAAGACATTTTTTACAGCTTCTATTGTTAATGGTCCATTACACAGCATTCGATTACATTTTACAGTCATTATTGCAAAACTATTAGAATCATATATATTAACACTAGCAGATTCTTGAGAATGACGTTGACATGTACGTCGATGAATATTATATTTAATAAGATCATCAATAATTTGACATGAACCCATCATTCCAGCAATAGCACATTGACGTACAGCTTCATTTGAATCAAAGCAAAGTAAATCATCATCTAAACTTTCTTTTTTAAATAAAATTCGTTCAAGATCAGTATAAATATTTGAAATATTAAATGATCGTTGTGTCATTGCAATAATTTTTTTCTCAGCAAAATTTCGAGCACAATCATCTTTATTTTTACATACATGATTAATTTCATAGGAAAAAAATGTATTCATGGCTACTTCAATCATAACAAAATGTCTATTATCATCAATATTATCATCATTTAATATATCACCTGGAAATGTGACAACATAATTTCTACGTTCAAACCAAAATAGAAGTTTAACTGAACATCGATTACTTGATATATAACTACAATTCGGTGGTAAAACAAATGATTGATTCATAGAATAAATCATTGAACAATTATTGATACATTGTAAACTGTAAACTACATTGAAAACGGATACTGACAATACAAGTAGGAATATCATTTTCCTATTCTGTTTCTATCAGAAATGGGTATGGCTTTATGTCCTCAATATAAGTAAACAATGACAGTTTATATACATACATATTAATATTGAAGCAAAACATTCTGTTACTTTTGAGAATACCCGTATATCATTGTTTATGTTGCTTATATCGATGTCAAACGTCCTTATATTCAGACATTAATGGTAAAGGTTGAAATATGGGTATATACATAAAAGTAAGAATTCAATGAAGTATGATTCTACAGATGTCATCAAGCAAATAACGTTTTTTTCTATGAAAAGAACATCTATACTCTTTATATTAATATGAGAATTGTTGACTAAAGATTTCTTTTATTTAATGATGTTTTAAGTCTTCCAATTGAAATTAGAATAATTCGATTAAATAGCAAATTCTTGAGAACATATTAGGTAGTACTGATTCACGAATTATGAATACAACTCTTTTATTATGTCAAGGATAAACCAATTAAATTCATTTTTTTCTTTTGAATATAAATGTATGATCATTATATCGATGTTATTAATAAAAAATGTCCTTCTAAAGAAACTGTTGTTATTTGATCTTTATTAAATCAATATCATTTCTATTAAATATTGAAACCATTTCAATTATTCTTTTATAATCAACATATGTCTGATGTATGTATGTGAACCTTGAATCAGCAGGAAGACAACGATAGAATTGAAAGTGAAAGCATTAGGTGCTTGTAATATGATGCATTGGAAAAAGGCTGTATGTAAGTAAGAGAAGAAAAAAAAATCGAATTCAACACATTCGATTAATCTCTCATTATCAAAGAGTTACTCGTTTTTTTTTTTTTACTCATTTTTCTCTGTCTGTCATTCAGCACAATCTTAACAACGGTAAACAGGCCATAGTTTTATTTTAATGTTCATATATTGGGTGTTATATCGAAAAAGAAATCATTATAAATATTCCATCTATTACTCAATATGTTGTGATTTCTTTTATTATATAATTCTTGAAAATACATAGTTATATTTACATGTATATTAGCTAGAAATAAAGTAAATAGACTTACTCTATTACTACAAAGGTAATATGAAGTGATGCGTCAAAAAGATAGATAGATAAGACTTCGGTCTATTGCTAACTGGTATAAACAATGAGTAAATACATAAAATAAGACTATATAATTAGATATAGAAAAAGAGAATTGTTGTTCTATAACAGTGATAGACATAAGTTATATTTCATTCGCATTCTTGGATATTGTGTAATCAAACAAGATGGAATAAGTTTTCAAAAGAATAAAATAGAAGTAGAGAAATAAAATAAAACATAATGATAACATTATTTTTTGACAGATATTGATCAAACTTTTCTTTTCAATCGAAAACGATAATCAATGAAAACATTAATTCTTATAGTAATTATAGCTTGTCAATCAAATAGTTATTGAATTAGGTGACTAACCCTATGTCATTACTATTTATTTAATATTGATTAAAATCGTGTCGATAATAAATAGAATATATAATGAAAAATATTATTTGATAGATTTATTTTTACATAAAAAGAATAATGATAAAAGTAGATTAAGAAATTCTTAACTTGTGAAATGTAAGATTAATCATTATTTCTTTTTTATTTAACGTAACTTTATTCATATCTCTTTTTTTTTTTCCTTTTTCTTGATAAATTTTAAATGAAATGGATAATTAGTTTTGTAAGAATACATATGAGACCGACATATTTTTTCTTTTTCCTTCATAGTTATTAAAAATTTCTTAAGCAATAATTAATAGTTCGAATATTGACACCCCATATAATTTATTCATTGAATGAATAAATCGTATGTCAAAGAAATATAAAATTTTATTTTATTCACAAATAATCATTATTATTTTTCAAAATTATTATTATTAGAGAAAAAAGAAAAAGTATTTTATTCTTATACAAGTTATTAATAAGAACCAATACATAGTATATATTTATTTTATCAATATAAGAAAAAAAAATGTGAAGAGATAAATCAGACAAAACATGTCAAAAAATCGGCAAAATATATCTTCTTTATTGCCAATGGCTTTTTTTTTATTTCCATATGTATGTCTCGTTTTACATCCACATGATCTGTTAGTTTGGTATTATTAATCAGAAAGAAATACAATGCAATAGGGACAGAGACATAAAATGTTCTATAACAGAAGAAAACCGCATAAACACATAACGAGAAAAAGAAAAAGTAAAAAGATTATAGAATAATAATCTGTTCGACGAGACTATGTTACATGCAAGCGGTTAGAGATGTGTATAACGAGCACGTTCGTCTCGAAATAGTTGATAATAGGACTTTATTCTGTACACACTGGTAACATTTGACGATATAACGAGCGTTGGCGTCTTGAGATCAATATCATATCAATAGAAAACGACTTTGGTATTTGTGACCGTGTATTATCATTATTATTTCTTTACTAATCATAACAACTGAGATCCACTGTGTGCTCGAAGAAACAGCAGATGTGCTTGTAGCTTTGTCTGAATATACTATCTTCATGCACAATCTATCAATTCGACGCACGTAAGATTGTCTAGTCTTTCATTCTGTACATATTTGATAGATATATATCGATCGAACAAATTATATGCTTGCGTGGATGCATATATTACCTGTCTGCCCATGGCTTTCAATCTCAGTGTCATCTGCCATCTCTTTTATTTTCCCTTGTTCTTTCTCGTTTTGTATGTTCAAAAAAAGAAAAAGAAAAGAAGAATACGATAGCTACTAAGGAGAGCAAGAGAATAAGAAGCGCGAGCAATCATTCGAGCGTTCGATCAACGCATCCGATATATAAGCAATATTTTATATAAGAAAGAAAAACCGTGCTCATTATTCTGCCTGTGTCCCTCAGTTTTTTTTCCACAAGTTCAAAAGAAAAAAAAAGATACGTAATGCGAACAAAGCGAAATCAAACAACGTAAGCAGATATTCATACATATATATTCTTTAATATTCTCAAACAAAAAAAAAATAGAAAGAACAACGATTAAATTTTGTTCTTATCTATTTAGTATGTACAATCCTGTTATAAAATCTTCATCAAGTCTTTCGTTGACTTCGAACGAATCAACATCACCTGGCACAATAAACTCCAATTTTTCACCTATTATACGTAATGATTATAGTCTTGATAGTGTTTGCTGTACAAAACGAACTTTACAAACATTTTCACATATGTGGATTGTAGAAAATTTTTCAACTTATCTTGAAGATCCAGAACCAATTATTTGTTTATCATCAGCACCATTTAGTCCAATATCAGGTATTAGTATAGCAACACAATGGCGTCTTGTTTGTTATCCAAAAGGCAATTATGGTGCATCATCAAATTATATGTCAATTTTTCTTGAATATATTAAAGGTGAACGTGATATAAAAGCTAAAGCTGAATATTCGCTTGTTAATCGTAAATGTGAATTAACAGAAATGCGTAAAGATGTACAATTTTCTGTTTATAAATGTGGTAATTCACGTGGTTTTATTAATTATGTTAAATATGATACATTAACATTACTCGAGAATGAAACACTCGATGACGATAAACTTAAAATTTATGTACGTATAACACTAATGGATGATGCTATAACAGAAGAAACAAAATATCAAGAATTTGATGATAGTGAAAGTATTAATTTTACAACACGTGGTCTTGAAGGTCTTGTAAGAGATTTTGCACAACTTTTACTTCATTCACCACCAAAAATGAGTGATATTAAAATACGAGTTACTGTACCATATATGTTATTCGATGATGATCCAATTCAATCACCTGTTATTTTTCATTCTCATAAATTAATTCTTGCTGCACGATCACCTGTATTTGCTGCTATGTTCTCAAATCGTACTTTAGAAAATACAACAAATACTATTGATATCAATGATTTACATCCAAATACAATTCAATCTATGTTGGAATATATATATACAGGCAAAGTAACAGATATAAAAAAATCTACAGTTGAATTATATCGTTGTGCTGATAAATATCAATTAGAAGATTTACGTTTACAAGCTGAAATGGCTTTAATAAATTCCATATCAATTGATACAAGTGCGGAAATTTTATTACTTGCTGATCAACATCATTCAAAAGATCTTAAATCTCGTGTCATTCAATTTATTGTTAATGGAAATCTCAAGGCCATAATACAAACAGATGGTTGGCATAAATATGTTGCATGTATTCCAGATTTAGTTACTGAAGTAATTCAAGCAACAACTATTGAATAAAAAAAAACAAATCTTTTTTTTTCTTTTATCAAGGCCTAGTCACCTTTTAACTTATACTTATCAAGGACAGACTATCGATGTATAGATTTTTTTTTTTTATATTGAAAATTCTGTTTTTTTATTTTGTTTCTCCTTGAGTTTTAATGATATGAACATATGTTGAGAGATGTGTAGCGATAAAGGACACGCGATTTCTTTTTTTAGTGTTTGTCATTTATTATATTGAAATGTCCCTGTAAGAAGGTGACTAGTATATTAATCCAACTTCACACTAACATGGTTGAATAAACAAGAAAAAAAAAAAAGCGATCATGTCATTTTTATATTTTAACATGTGAGATTGGAAGCTGTGGATTTTGAATTAGTTATTTGTGTCGATTGTCGTGTTATATTTTTATCTATAGCCGTATTAAGAAGTTTTTGTAGATGATCAATATCATCTTGATTTGATAAATGAAGATCGTGATCTTAAAATTTAAACTTCAGAATTAAATATATACATGTTTAAATGATTGAAATACCTGGAGTTGTAGGCGGAATAAGATCTCGTTCTTCTAAATAAGCTATTGATGATGTTAAAGTAGTTAATTGTAATGGATCATCCATTTCTAAATCTATACTTTCTGATTTACTTCGAATTTTTGTTGATTGATGACATTCAAGTGTATTTTTAATTGCTGCTGGAGTATTTTTCATTGTTTTTATTTTATTATTAAAATCATCTTCCGATGTTCGAATTGGTGGTGACGTTGGTGTTGGCCATGTTTGAGAAAAACTTATTATTTGAGTAGGTGATGGTTGTTGTAATTCATCAATACTATTAACAAATTCAGATGTTGCACTATCAGAAATAGTTGGAGTTGGTGCTCGATCGAGTAAATTAATAAGCGAACTGGTTTGATCTAATCAAATTATAGTTATACATGCAGTTCAAATATTAATATAAGGATATATAAAGAACTTCTTTAATGAAAAAAAAAAAATAATAAGAAACCTATTCATATGTAATTATTTTGGTTAGTTTAGTTGATTTTTTTTAAATATGAAATTTTCAGAATTTAAGTAGATCACATTAAACTTTAATGAATTCTGAATCTTTAGTGACATTCCATACAAAGAAAATTCGGTAATATTTTCACATTTCTAATCTTTTACAAAGTGTAAGTAAGATACTGTTCTTTTCTATATTTTTATGCAAGAGAAAAATACTTGTCAAGACTTTACACTTTTTTTCCAAAGATATGAAGTATTTTCAAATTAGAGCTTGACAAAGTACTCAAGCATTCAACACTCTAAAGCTAATTATAAGTTTCCCTGTACTTTTTTGACTTGAAAAAGAAATGCTTCCTCCATCTAATAGTGTATGTTATATCAAGTTCCATTGTGTACCTTTCACATGTCAATAGGGACAACAATTTCATAGCATTTGACCTTAATCATGGCAAAGGTGACGCCTTTCTCTTTTGACACCTCAAGGTGTATAATATAAGCATGATAATACATACACTATTACATAGAGAAAATGTTCCGCTATAAACTTACATATATCCCATTCTAGAATCAAATGTTGATAATCATTTTTTATATTAAAGTAGTGCTAATTAGATAATTGATCGAAGGCAGGACACTCTATTTTTACAAAATACTGCTGATCTTATTTATATAACACATCTATCCGATTGCAATGATCGACTTTTTTTTTTTTTATAGATCAGGAAAGAAAAAACATTATCGTTACCAAAGGATACAAAGTTTTCGATAAACAGCTCACCAATGTAGCATAAAGCTTGTTTAAGCCCTTTGCTCAAAGATCTATCTCAGGCAAGAAACATTCAAATTTTCAAAAAATATTTGGGGCTATAGTGGAGAAGCTATACTAAAACTGTTCGGCTTATATCATGATGTTTTGACTTCGGCGATCTTTTCATGCATATATTTTAATTTAAAGTTTTCTTGCGAAAATTGACTTTTTTTAGGTACGAACTTCATCGTGATTTGTAATTTATAACAAAAGAAGTAAAATTTTTAACATAAAATATTGATTTACTTACCAGATTTAGAAGCGAGACTACTTTCAGCAAGAAGATTTTCTAATTCTGTCACACGATTAGCTAATACTCTATTCAATAATAGAAGAAAAGAAAATTTTCATTTTTATTGTTTTATAAAACATACTTATTTGTTTTTCTTTGATGAATAATTGTTATATTTTTATCTTTTATATTGTCATATAAAGCTTCTGCAATTGATCGTAAATCTTGTTCAGTCTCTGGCGTATTCGGAACAAGATAACTTTGATTTATTAAACTTCGAACTAAATAATAAAAAGATAATATAGTATTTTGAAAAAAAAACTAAAAGTAAATCTTTCTTTTTTTATCTTTACCTTGTTTATTCGTTAATATACTTCCTGAAGATTGTACTTTTCCTAAACGATTATATGCTGAACGATGTGTTTGTAAAAGTTCCTAAAATATATTCGATTGTTGTAACTCTATTCAGGCATATGATAAATACGTTAATCATTTTTTTTTTAAAGATTCGTCATTTAATATTCTACTCGGATCACAAGACTCAATCTTTATAAGCATTTTCGAAAGTTTAATGCATCACTAACACTCAACACGTGTGCCATCATGTTATTTCCCATAAGGAGAAATCACAAAAATTTCATTTTGTGATTGACAACTAAGATTAGGCCAAATAGCCTGTGTTAGGTACTTTAAAAGATCAAAACGTTCATATTTGGCGATTTGTACGTCAAGCTCAGTGCTTTTAGACGATATGTTGAGGATAACACAGCAAAAAAAAAAACATTTCATTTCAGAGAGAAGCATCCAGACCCGGTTAACATATACAACATTATGGTGAAAGTGCATGAACAATACTTATCAAAATCAAATTCAACGATTTTCAACATTTTCTCTTGTAGGAAATAACATGATGACACACTTATTCAGTGTTAGTAGTCTATCAAAATTTCGACAATAACTATAAAGCTTTGATCAGGGCATTCAAGTAGAATATTCAATGACTCATCTTTTAAAAACAAAGATCAACATTTTATCATGTTCCTGAACAGATTTACATGCAAAATAAAAAATTTTGCCACACCCGATATATGTAGGCATCTAGAGAAAGACTTCCTGTATCTAATGATATATTCAGTATCAAGTTCTATTGCGTACCGTTGATATGACAACAGATAGTGTCACATTCTATGATGACACCACTAAAACCTATCAGGTTCAAAATTTTCGGAGCCACATCCGAGACTAATCCAACGGACTCTAGACCACCTCACCTATCGACACGTCAACAGTATGCAGTAGAACTTAATAATGCATACACAATTAGATAGAGATAATCTTTCTTTAGACAGTCTACGTATGTTTCTTTCTGTAGTGAAAAAATCATCGAAAAAACTTATAGTTTCATTTAATATAAAATATTTAATTTACTTTATATTTAGCAGCATTAGCTGCAAGAAGATTTTTTTCTTGTATTAATTCATTTATTTTTTCTTTTAAATATCTAAATAAAAAGTATGAATAAGAAAAATAATATTATTAAGATTAATTTTAAAAAAATACCGATTTTCAGATAGAACAAGTTCAATATCAACAATATGTTTTTCGTTTCCATTTAAAATTTTATTTAATTCTTGATTTAATTTACAAAATTTTGTTTTAAATGAATCACGTTCAATTTCAAGTTCTTCTTTTTGACAAACAATTAATTTCAAATCATTATCAAGTTGATTTATCTAAAGACAAAAAAAATAAAAAAAGAACTTAAAATAAGATAAATTCAAAAAGTTTTAACAAACTCGTTCATTTGATTGTTCTAAACGTTTTAATAAAATTGTTTGTTCTTCATTATGATGATTTATTTCTTTATCATCATGATCCTTTTGATTACTACCAATACGAGTTCGATGACGTTTTTGACGAAAAATCTAAAACAAAAGAAGGTACTCTTTCTTTTTATGATTCAAAAACAAAATCTGTTACTGATAAATCGCCTTTAACATCATTGAGTTCACGTATAAGTTCATCTATTTTTGTTTGTAATGTTTCTTTTTCATCTTGAACATTTTTAAGAGCTGTTTTTAACAGATGTATTGTTGACTAGATCATTAAAAAAGAAATATCTATTAATTAAGACAAAAAATTAAAAAATAAGAAATTTTGTTTAGTAGATGATAACATGCATGTTTTTTTCGTGCTTTCGAAAACCTTAACAAACCTCTTTTTGTTTTAATAAATCATCTTTTATCTGAATAGGTTTGATAGATATGATGATTATTTTATTATTATTATATATGCGCGCTTACATCATTTGGATTTTCATAGACTATTTGAGAATGATGAATTGTGCTGAGAGGATCTATCTAAATAAAGAATTATATTTAATACAATGAATTATACATGTTAAAATAAAAAATTAAAGAAAATTTTTTATTTATGTTTAGATTTTGCGGTTGTAGTAAATATGGTTCTGATGATCTTAGTTTTTTTCAGTACTAGCCGACGATCCATTTGAACACATAATGTCGTACACTGTTTTTAGAATAACTTTTGATAGAAATTTTGTAGCAACCTACGGTTTTTACCATTGAAGAGAGAACACCGAAAGCCATCAAATTATGTCGAAATCGGATTGACTACCTATTGATCAATCAGGTGACTTCTTCATAGAAATTGTTGAAAATAATATTCTCAACCCATTTCTCTTCGGATTTAGGCAAATCCAAACTTTCTAATGTGTGTTAGTCGAAATTTACAAAGGTTTTCCTGAGAGCTCTTGTTTTCAGAAAATGATGCTAGAAGATCTTAATATAGCTCAAGACAAAATTATTGCAAAGCTGAAAACTTTCCCTATATAGTGTAAGAATTGAAAATGTTCAAAAAAAAAGTTGGTGCTGATTCGCTTTAAAACAGGAAATAGATATTATTATTCAATCCAGCATAATGAACTATCTTTGTCTTGAACTCTTTTAAGATCTTCTGAAAGGGACCTCCCTTTTTTCTTGACTAAAAATATGTTTTTCTTCAATAGCGAGGTTTGCATTTCTAAAGATATATTAAAGTATCCTCTATCAAGTGCTGTGAAAATCAGAATTATGCCAAGTTGTATAAGTCCTGAAAAAAGCTCATGAGGGAAGGTCCCCAACTGTCCAATCGCTTTTGAGTTCGGACTCTGTGCATAAGGTAGACCCCAGTGAGTTATGAAAAACCCCAAAAAGAGAACGGCCCTTAGGCCTTCTATCCAGAGTTATAGGGATTTTACTGGAATTTTAGCCTATGGCATGGTATTTACCAACAAATCGAATGACGATATTTCGGGTTGAGATTTTGCTCATAGAAAGGTTTAGTTGTGAGTAGAATGCCCTGAAAATTTCAGCTCAAAATAATGCTTCCTTCCCGAGATATTAAAGTCCCAAAAATCACTCATATCTCACGAAAGATGCTAGAATTTTCTGTTTTTTTTTGGACTTTAATATCTCGAAAAGGAAACGTTCTTTTGAGCTGAAATTTTCAGGGCATTCTACTCACAACTAGATCTGTTTATGAGCAAAATCTCAACCCGAAATATCGTCATTCGATTTGTTGGTAAATACCATGCCATAGGCTAAAATTCCAGTAAAATCCCTATAACTCTGGACAGAAGGCCTAAGGGCCGTTATCCTTTTGGAGTTTTTCATACCTCACTGGGGTCTACCTTATGTACAGGGTCCGAACTCAAAAGCGATTGGACAGTTGGGGACCTTCCCTCGTCAGCTTCGGAGAGCTCTAGCTTGAAAATAAAATCCTATGAATTTTTAGGTGGCAATCTTGTGAGTTTATCTTGTTTATTAATTCTACGAAATATCTTAGCAAAAGCTCATTATATTCATATTTGATGCGCTACAAACGGTAATCTACAAAAATTCAAATTGATCAAAAAAGATACATGTGAAAAAAATGTTATTTCCTACGAAATTCGAGTCTCATCCATATATCTTCCTGAAGGAAGCAGATGAAAAATTAGAGTCTACTACAACTTTTGCTCTGATTATCAAAATCTATCAACCTTGAAAGTATGATCAATTTTCGTCAAAGCATTTCCGAGAAATTTTTGAAAAGAGCGCTTAAAAGTCAAGTAGCAAACAGGAAAGATTTGAATCGAAACAAAACAGATTTTAAAGTCCTTAAATATTCTACCTTATTCGTCAATTGTTTTTTAAGTTGACCACATTTTTCTTGTAAACTATCGACAAGTGATTTAAATTGATCACGTTCATGTTTTAATGTTTCAAGTTCATTTATTAATATTGCAAATGCTTTTGTTTTACTATCTAATTTTTTCTGTAAAATTTGTATCTATACAAATATATAAAGGAAAAGAATAAATTTATTTCATTATCTTTTATATTTAATTAAAACTTACTTCACTGTTCAATGATTCAATCTGTTGTTGTTTAACACTCATATCATTCATACTGAAAAATAAGAAAAATCTTCAACAAGTGTAGAAAAGAAGAAAAAAAGGATGTTGTGCAATGATGCGATTGTTTTAAAATGAAAAAGAGCAACAAGAAGGGTAACAAAAAGAAAAAATAATAACATTCAATCACAGGTAAAATAATGACTCATAATCATTCATTAGTTCAAAATTCTTCAGTAGTTTTCTTTGGTCGTATCACCCGATTACTTTCTAATATAAAATCAAGTTTTTGTTGAACTTTTTTACATCCTGATACGGAATAAAGTAAAGAATCTGGTGGTGCAAATTCAATTAAATCAAGAACATGATCAATAATATCATTATCAGATAATATATATTCATATTTATCTTTCGCATGTGATAATTGAAGTTGTCGTTCAATACATGTACGAATATGTAAACGTTCAAGTGGAAGAAATGGTACAAAAAAAGTCACCAAATGTCGATTAATTAATGATGCATGCCATAATCCACCTTTAATATAAAAACGAAAATTTTATGAAAAAAAAAAAATAAATGTTCAAAAACCTGGTTCACTAAATGCAGCATTTGCAAGAGCACGTTGAAATTCAGTTATATTATAATTATTACGTTGTATGGAAGCAAAATGATTATTTTGTGCTATTACATTAATTTCCTTGCCACCAGTATTACTAAAACAATAAATTAATATTAATAAAATGAAGAATTTATTTTTGTAAGAGATGAATTATTCAAAAATTGATTAAAGAAAAATTAATGGCGATATTTTTACATAGTTTGATGAGATCTATAAGATGCAGAAAGAACAAATGAGAAAAATCAGACTTAAAAACTCTTAAAAAATTTCATCAAGTTTTGCTAACTTACAGATTTACGGGATATCTTTTTTTTTTTCACTGTGTGAGGCCGACAAAAAAAAAGGACATTTTGTTTTTTGCCCTTTGAATTTTATGTTTTGAGTGTTGTTGAAATAGTCATAAATCATGATTGTACTCGAGATTTCGACTATGAAAAGTCGTTTCACATGCAAAAATTATACGATTTTTAGAATGAGCACAAAAGAAAATCTCATAGAATTGTATATACATATTACTAGAAAAAATAGTTTCCGTCAAAATTCGACCCAGAGGAGAACATGGGGTGAAACTGATTAAAAAACACTGTTAGCGCAATCATTGGGGAATTAATGTGAAATACAATGTAACAGCCGTTAATAATCACAAGGAGATTGTTGTATTTCACTATTGTTTTATTTAAGTCTTGTCCCATCAAAAATCGATCTCGGCCTAGAGACATTCAGATCGCATGAAATTCTTTCACTCTATATTGTTATGCTTTCGGAAGATATTCAACTAATTGAGGGTCAAAGGTAGACCATTTGGCAGCCAGCAATTCTGTTTTTTGTTTGTTTGAATGAGCATGTCATGATGTATGGCATGATAGTCTTTTTTTAAATGTTTACTTTTTAAGGAGACAAAATTTCAAATTCTATAAAAAGTAATAACAAAGCTTAATTTAAAAACAGGGCGTTGTCATGCCATACATCTTGACATGATCTTTCAAGCGAAAAAAAAAATCTCTTGAAGCTTCTTCAAGAATTTTGGGATGCACGATCAAAAAGAACATAAACAGAGAAAAAGCGAAAAGATTTTCCACTCTATTCTCAAAGAAAAAATAACAGAGACTTTTCGTACTCAAAATATGACCATATTTTGTGATTATTTTGATGGTCATACGAAATAAATGCTAAAATCTGATTAATTAAAACAACATTCAGTTTTCGGAGTCATGGAAATCTCGTTGAGCTCTATCAAACCATGTAAACATATTGCAATTGATTTATTTTTGTTCGATTTTTGAATAATTAGTATTTTACCTTAAAAATATAAATATCGTTTTACGAAAATCAATGGGTTGTGCGTAAGTAGGAGTATGAAAATCAATATAAAATAAAATCGTTTCGAGTAACTTCATAGGCATTTTATCAACCTCATCAAAAACAAATGTTGCATATTGACAACCACTTGTTGCTCTTTCAATATCGTGTTTTATACGGTCCTATATACAAGAAAATGTGTATATAAAAAATATACTATAATACGTAAATGATTTTAATCAATGTCTATATTATTAACATACCTTATATTGTTGAAGATGTTCTTCATCATGATGCATAAAATCACGAGAAGCGACATAGAGTCGAGCATATTTGCTTCTATAACCATTTCGATAAAGACTTTCAACAATATGTTTAGCAACAAAATTTTTCCCTATATGAAAAATGATTAAAAAAAAAAACATTAAGAATTTTTATATTTTAGTAAATTTAATATTAATATCGTTCGATTAAAACTTATATGAATTCATTCTTTTCTAAATTTTCATAAATCATAAAGACACCTATGAAAGTCAACACAGCGATTGGTGATAATTAGAAACATATAATTTGTTAAAAACAACGATAGGAAAAAATAGATCCATGAACATAGCAGATGCGAAAATCGAACCTGGAGAATAGAAAATCTAGCATCTAGAATTCTTTTTTGTTTTATAACATGCAACTATGATTTTACTCAGGGGTCATTCACGAAAGATTTACAAGTAAGAATCGCATTTTTTTTATCGTCGCCTTCGATTCAATTTCATTGAAATCCTTCCTTCTTCCTGAATGTTCAACATTAAAAAAAGAAAACTTTCTCGAAAGCGCCTACTTATTCAAATATACCGTTTTCTTTTTATTAAATAAATATATCAAAAATAGAAATTAATAAATACAAATATCACCTATTTCAAAATTTTTATTTTTTTAATACATTTGATTTTAATCAACAGAAAATCGTAAAAACTAAAAACAAATTTTAATACAAAATGTCATTCAGAAACTCAACAACGTTCATTATTTCTGTTTAAAAATGCTCTTCAAAACAAACTAATCTTCAAAATTTTGCAGAAAGTTGTGTAAAAAATATTCATTGTAAATGTTTCCAGGTCCAGAAATAGTTGACACCACCGTTTTACTTGCACGTCCTTTATGGGTGACCGCTAATAACAAAAACATTGAAAACGTAGAAGAACAACAACAACTCCCAGAAGGGAAGATATGTGTATATATAGAGTGGTGTCCAAAATTTTTCGCCCAAGTGTACTTTCAATTTTTTTTCACTGCTGTAACCACTAATAAGAGTTTAAATATATGACAGGAAAAACCGAACTCATATACACATTAGATATACACGTACAAGATAAATCTTGAACAATTTTGATCTTAAAACTAACATCAATAAACCTGTGGTTTTCTTTCATCAACATAAAAGAGAAGATCAATGATATCATCAGTTTACTGTACAGATCAGATTCGCATAACAATTAAAGAATTCATTTTATATCGATTTCAAAAACGTTAGAAAAACATAATAACATAGATGCTAACGTTTTGAAAAAGATTCTATTACAAAAAAATTCAATCATTATTATGCCTACCTGTACCAGTACTTCCATGTAAAGAGAGAACCAGAGCTTTAGATGGATGTTCAGTATTGATATGTGAACTAATGGATTTAAGTATGAGATTATATGCAAGTGGTTGACCCATCAATTGTTCTTTTAATCGTAGATCAAGTTCTTTGAAGATAAAAAACAACTACATATCAAATAAAAAGTTATAATTAACAAATAAAATTTACTTGTCATATTATTTGGTACCCAATGTTTCGAACAACATTCCAAAAAACAAAACATATGGAAAAAATTTACAAGATCTACCATTTTTTTTTTTTTTTAGATCTTCAACAAATAGATAGAATAAAAGATAAAACCATAATACATTTTATCGTCAAAGAAAGAAACAAAATGGCATTGTTGTAAATAAATGAATGTTTATCGAAACTTTTTTGATAATTATCACATAGAAACAACAAATAAAAGAATATTATTTTGAAAATGAATTAATGCTGTGAGGAATGAGTGAAATCATTTTCATGGCCATTTGCATCAAGAATAAATTTTCTTAAACAACCAACAGCACTAAAATAACCCTGAAAAAAAAAAAAAAGAAAATCGAAAAATTAAAAATTAACATATTCATTTCATTTTCTTACTTCATGTTCAAGAAATATAGCTTTAATTTGACCATCAGACCAATAATCCATAGCATAAGCTAATATTCGCATTGATAAATCATTAATACGTAAAAAACTACCACTGAATAATATTCGATCAACATTCTATACATGACCAAATTTAGTCAAAAATCAATTAAACAAATAAAAAAAACGGATATTTTCTTTACTTCTGTTCGAGCACACATCATTGATATTGAACCAATATTATTTAATACGGTTACTAATGTAGATCGAGCTAAATCAGCTGTACTTGCTTGTTCACGTTTTTCTGGTAAATTCATATAACCGAAACTAAAAGTATTCAGGTTCTATAAAATGAAGTTGTTAACGATATGAACCGGGAGGGGGGGGGGGGGGGGCGAAAGCTCGGCGCCATCATGTCCTGCACAACTTTCGGCCTAAGTCTAATATGCTTGAAAAGCATTCAATTAGTACCATGAACTACCAATGTCTACTAGTAATAAGCAATAACTTTTGCTATCAACAGAGCTGGAGTTTGTTGCCTGAAAGACACGTACTCAAACTTTTTGTGTCAGTCGTATGCTAAAGATATTCACCAAAGAAGAGTAAAAAATAGCTCGTTTCTTCTCCAAAAATTCTCTATGATGCTCAGTCTATATATTTAATCTGGTTTTTTGTTAGAAATTCAGTGCCTATGGCATTCCTTTTTTTTTTTTTTTTTAGAAACTCTTATGTTTCAAGCAGAAAAAGAAAGGCTGACAAATTCAATTACTCGAAAAACTCTCAAACAAATGGCACTTCATTTCAAAAAACGATGTGCTGAGTAAAAGTTTTTCTCATTTATGAGACATCGGATTACGGACTATCTTTCAATGCATTTATCTTAATTTCGATTATTCTGAGAAAAAGTGACTTTTTTTAGGAGATGGGAGACCTTAAAAAATATAATTTTTACTAAACTGAAAAAAACGTGAAACGAACAGCTTGGAATGATTATTACAAGTTTAAGCAGCTTTAGCAAAAAGATTAAGCTAGATGAATCATAAAATCAATATAGAAAAACTACATTTCAAAGCGTAGTATAATCATATGATTATCTAGCAGTTTCTTACTTTCGTCGATTGAAATCGTCTAGTGAAATACAAATTGTAATGAACTACATGTAGCATGCTTAATTCTTATCCTATAGATTTAGTATTAGACAGAATAAAACATTCAAAATATATCAAATATTAAAGAAGTATTTCATAATGTAGGACACAAGATATTAGTAAAAGTCACAATTATACCTACTCAAACGGC
>CAJNSZ010000784.1:0-51615 GCA_905329745.1 Rotaria sp. Silwood2 | reverse complement strand
CCCCCACCCCCCCACCCCCCCCCCCCCCCCCCCCCCCCCCCCCCCCCCCCCCCCCCCCCCCCCCCCCCCCCCCCCCCCCCCCCCCCCCCCCCCCCCCACCCACACCCACACCCACACCCACACCCACACCCACACCCACACCCACACCCACACCTCACCCTTGTTTGCATGCCAAACTGTTTCTGGATAAACGAAAAGGGCGTGGGAGTGGTTTCCTTTTGTTATTCAACGGCATTCGCACTCACATTCACACCAACCCACACACATAACATCCATCGAAAAATTTATCTAAACAAGCTTTATTCTTATTTATAAAGATTGCTTATGTGCCTTTCATAAGATTCAATAAGAAAAGGTAATCAATCAAAATTTGATTATTGATGGACTCGTGAATTCTAATAAACAACTAGAGCGATTGATAGTCTGTGCACTCAGTATATCCCTTTAGCGGCAAAAAATTGTATTGATTGATTTAAGACTTCAGTAACTCGTGTATTCGAGATCCATGAACATAGAATCGAGCAAGAGGATCTTCCATAGTGTTCATGTTCGATACACTCCATAATTTTTCAGCTACCACCGCTGCTCGGGGCCAAAAACGTTTCAAGCTATTAGTTGCATCAACTGATTTTTCATCAAGGATTGCTTCACCACCAATTAGCCTTTCTCGAATAGTCTCATTACCTAAAAATAAAAGGAGAATGTTTATTCTAGAGAACAAGCAAAATCGAATGTACCAATAAAATCGGTAAATAAATCAATATTGTACCATTTGTAAAATTCAGAATCGATGATTGAATCTGATGCACTCCATTTTCTGTAGGAGAGCCTAAAAAGAAAAAAAGCTAAAGCTATTCTTGCTTCAAGAGGAGACCGAATTTTTCCTACATGCTAAGGTTGAATGGAGCGGCAAGAATAACCTCATATCCTTCATGAATTGCTTTTGATAAGTAAGTAGACCACGATTGAGCTTCAGACACCAATGAAGTATTCTTCCAAATCTCGATAACTACTTCCGGTGGTAATTTGACACCAGCATCCCAGACGTCTTGCCAGACCATTGCTTTAACTTCAAGTTTCCTGGTAATCTCAAGCATTTTACTCAAATGATACGCCATCAGATCGGTACCATCGGTCATATTAGTCTTATTCATGAACTCTTGAATGTCAATAGTTGACATACTACGCAAAAAAGTATGATGGAACTCAAGATCAAAGTGAAATCAAAACTTATACCAATCTTTGGAATAGATTCTATTCATGCCAAGGTGAATATAAGATTCGTTCTGGAACTTTTGATTAATTTCTTTGAGAATTATTTCTAAGAATGAATAGGCTTTTTCTTTTGTTGGATCGAGTAGTACACGTTGTTCATAATTATCTTTTTTATGCGTCAATTCCGAATCACAATCGATTGAAAACTCTGTGAAGAAGGAAAATATTCGCAATATACCAAGGTAAAATAGTTCCAACCTGGAAATACTTGACTGAGAGCTCCAACATAACCGGGAGTATTCAATTCAGGGACGATACGAATGCCTCGAATACGAGCATATTCGATAATTTCTTTTACATGTTCAGGTGTGTAAACATAATCCGTCCAAGGAACATCCTAAATATCACATAAATAATGACGATAACTATGGAAATAAAAATGAATTGAACTTGTGTCAAATTTGAATATTGTTCGGATTCCAACGTCCAGTATTGATCACCAGCAAGACGCCAATGAAGTACATTGAATTTGTTGTACGCCATCATATCCTAATAATAAAATACAAGAGATTCAGAAATACAGTTTACTGTTGAAGAGTTTTACAATCGAATTTTTCTAAAAAAAATCCAATACTAAAAGTTTCATCTTTCCTGGTTTCAATATTCATTATTATCATACTCCGGTAAACGAAGACTAACGATAGTTAGTCTAACTTAAATTCGAATTTCATTGTCCGATTCTGACACTGAGCCATGACACATAGAATTCAATGTGCGATTTACGAAAAGAAATATCCATGTAGTTAACAATCAAATGTGTAAAGTGACAGGTGACTCAAATCAGAAATCTTGGGGTAAAATTGCACTTCTCTGAAAAATGAAGACGATATGAAAATTGTCTTCTAATGAGTTTTCGGTTTTTAATATTCAGATTAGAATCAAACTGTTTCGACACATACCAAATGTTGTTTTATCACTGTAACTGTTAGAAAACGACGGTCAGTATCCAGGAGAATACCACGATGTGGAAAACGAGGTTCATCTTCAATGACAATCGATGCGTTGATAGCAACCTAATTTTCAACAATAGAAAAACAAAATCATTTTAATGTAATAAAACACTACCTGATTCCTATCTGTAATAAAAAGCAACTGAGAAAATGTCACCAGACCATTCAATACGCCCCAGATAGTTTTTGCTTTGATTGTGCCATTGGTTTGTTCGATTGTTAGGTTATCTAATGGAAATCGATGCAGAATACGTTGTTAGACAGGTGAAAAAAACATGGTACATACATGATTCGTCGCCATGTATTGTCGGATAGCTTTCGCATATTTCCGATATAACTTCAAGATTGAGTACTGCAAGGACTTTTTGTTCGTCTGTGTTATCTGGCAGTGGATCATGGTTTAACATTATTGATTGAAACTTGTTTCTATAATTTTCAATAGCTTGTTCAATAATTTCGCACTTTCCTAAAGTTGAATTAATACTAAAATTAAGATTGACATAAACAAAATTCATGCTAATGTTTTTGTATCGAGGTTCTGGCCAGAGAGTATTTGGTGCCGGTATTTTGAACTAAAATTTGTTGAAAATAAGAAGAGAAACGGTGGTAAAAACATAAATCAGTTGTGAAATAGACTTTCTTTTAAAACTCACAATTCTCGTTTAAAACATAATTTTATTCCTCGTTCACAGGATGAATTTCTTGGCCATTGAAAACTAACATTATCTACCCTACGAAAAATATGTCGTGCTACATATAATCGCTCTTCGATTTCATTCTTATAGTTGTTCTTCAAGGCAGATAGATACTAAGCTACACCAGAAGCTTTCTAAGTGCTCCGAATGCATTGTACTTTTCTCCGTCTTCTGTTAACATGTAGTGGCTTTCAAAAACTTCCATCTATTGTGAAAGAAAAACTACACTTTTGCGTATTAGAGACAAAATCATCCGAATCAAACTATCAAAAGCAATAAATTCCGCAGTATTGCGACGATTTTCTTTCAGACAACAAATACCGAATCCATAGCTTTGCCGAGCAATAAATATTACTAAAGGACGATGGGTATGGATGTCAACCAATCTTTAATCATCATATACACACGCACATACTACAAGGTCGACTTTTGAACAAATTAATCATTTCAATTTACCGTTTTTATTGGCTGTATTGATTGATTCGTTTCTTTGTGACCTGGATCTTGAAATGGTTTGGATGAGTGTTCAATCCGATATAGTTGTAAAAAGAATGCAATAAGTCCAAAAATAATGACGAATGAAATGAATCGAGCTGTCGCATTCATTCTCGAAACAATCGTTGGCATCATAGATAAATACCTGTAAAAGAAGATTGTAGTAAAAATATTTACCGATTTTTGAACCGTGCAAAGTAATATATGACACACTAGGAAAGACTTCTCATGCTAATGTTCCTTTTTTAGTTACGGAATAAAAATGATTTTCTCACGAAATTTTCATAGTAGTCTCCTATGTTAATTCTTGTCGTTAAAGAAAGATGTAATAAAACGAGCTGATACTACACTCAGAAGAATCCTAATAAATTCGTAATACTCATACGGGTGTAACCAATGTTACGTACAAAACTACTAAATCAGATGACGAACAAGCCTATAGTAGTTCAAGATTTTGTTTGAATTAATGCTTTCGTAAAAAAAAATGTTTGTGAACGATTTTTTCTTCAAAAGTGAATATCAATCATGTTGTCTTGTTTCTAGAGAGTAACGGGTCCATGTTTTTATGGACCCGGACTCGGACCCGGACCCGGGTGGCATTAATTTTCCAGACCCGGACCCAGAGCCGGGCTTGACATATACGGACCCGGACCCGGTCGGGTTCAGACCCGCTAGGTGTTTCGCCAATATCTAGCACCGTCTGTATATATGAACAAGTGAAGACTCATGGCTTTAGCTAATTATTGGCTATTCTCAGAGGAAAAGTTTATGTACAGGTATTTCCTGTTGTTCACTTGTTCATCATGCAACGTGATGCTTAATAATTAAAATTTTATTGCTTAACTGAAAAAAGAACATTATGCTAACCGAAAAGGAAATTAAAGAATTAATTGATAATCAAAACTGATCATTGCAAATTCTCAAACCAACAGTAACTTATTAATATTCGTCTACTTTTTTTTCATTTTTCTTGTTTTTTCAACTTCATTTGTTATTTGTATTTAAAATGACTTTTCAATTAAAAAATTAAAAATAGCCAAGAAATTTTGAAACAGAATACAGAAAATATTATACGTTGATCTGAACTCTCCAGTACTTAGATTCGCAGTTGAATGAAAACCGGGTCTGAAAATAAATCACATATGGGCTCGGACCCAGACCCGGACCCGGGTGATATCAAATTTCTAGACCCGGACTCGGGTGGCATTAATTTTCTGGACCGGGACCCGGACCCGATACTCTCTACTTGTTTCACAGCATTCTTATCGTTCGAAAATGATAGAAACAATATCTGACTTCAATATTCCATAGGATTCACAATGTATTTTGATAGTGCAGGTAAATTTTCGAAACTTCAATCTTTCCAGGAACGATTTTCGGTTTCGCTCCACCAGTTAATCCACATTTTTTATACTACACTAATCACTGATTGATTTATAATGCCGAGATTATCACCTTTGCACATCGTTTCGAATATAAAACCAACTATTATGATAAATGACTTGAGCGATAACAAGAAAATAATCAAATTAAAGAGTGGCATTTTTCATGTGATAATTCTTGTTTCATTACACTAAATGAGATCCAACTGCAAATGCTCATTTTGAGGATTTGAATAAGATTATAAACGAGGTTGAAGTAGACAAAACAATTATGGTTAGAGCAGTTTACAAATAAAATGGTAAGATGAAAAATACATTTGAAAAATAAGATACTTCTTTTCGAATTGTTTTCAGAATTATTATTTCAAAAATTCCAAAAATTGTAATATCTGACGAACAATGCTTAGTTATCTTAGATAATTACCTGAGATTGCTTCTGAAACTTGAGATAAGCGAAGAACGTTCTTTTGGCGATTGAATATTAAATGATTCGATGCCAGGATTACGTTCGATAAATTCTAAAAATCTTCGTCGATCTTTGCAGACTGATTTAAATTGATCAAGAATCGCTCCTTCATTCGCTCGATCCCAGTCAACTGGATTCAATGCTCCTGTGAAGTGGATTCGTCGATCGAACCAATGCATTACACGAGAAAATTTATAATCTTTATTAGAATCTTCTGTTATGTTAGCTCTAGATTCTTCATCCTTCGATTCACATCGAGTCAAAATAAAACTTAAATAAGGCTTGATTCTCTCTTCACCGAAATGTTTAATGAGTCGTTCGAACAATTCTATATCGGTTTCTAAAATGCCACTTTCAAATGAAGCACAAACACAGACACGATTAAACTGAGTAACACCCAGCTTAGTACACGCTTCATCGATCTGAGTCATATTCTGTTCGTTATTGAGCATAGCACCAGGAATTTCAACAATGTTCACTGTGATATGTGTAGACGTATAGCATTCTATTGATGTCACAGTTGGAGATTGATTTTCTGATGAACCCACTTTCGCATATGGTGGTATGTAGAATGGATCTTTGAGTACATTTGCCAACGTTGTCTTGCCACTTTTTGTAGGGCCAAGCAAAAGGATGCTTCTTTTTATGGGTGGATTAGTCGATGCTAATTGTCTACGTGGTTTTTCGAACTGATTAAATTGATCCTTAAGTTCTTCTTTAATATTCTGTTGCTTCAGCTGAATACTAGGTGATGAATGCGACATCTGAAACTAAAGAATTATGAGACAAAAAAACTGTCGATTACACATTATTATACGAATAGCATTGTATTCGGATTACTCATTTAATGTTCTAAAGCTACAATGTTATAAGATAATAATCAAGTGAACCAACTTATTATTACAGAAAAAGTTTATACTCATATTCAACTTTGTATTCTTATTTGATGTTAATAATGAGTTCATCTTTTATGAATATTATCATTTTTTTCTAAGAAGCAACCATCCTGCTGCAATAATCACAAATATCACTGCAACGATAATGCTCCAGGGCCAGCTCAAGTTCCATGAATTGCTTCTAAATTTGATAGAGAAAAGAATGTTAGTAGGGTAATGTATCTTTTCAATTATAAAGAGTTGAATTAATCTAATCTCTATTGTGTTTGACCCGAAACAAAAAAAGTGCTAAGTGTGGTTGTGGGCTATAGGTGTGAGTTCGGCTCTCTTGATCGAAGACACGCCTACAGTACCGTCGTAATTTCGAACGAAATGACTGTGTTTCCTATGTTACCCATACCTAACTGTTTGTTTTCCTATATTTATTTGTGGAAAAAATCTCAGTTACAAGGCACTTTACTGTCAATGCCTATTTCATGAAAAGATGAAGTATACAACAAAACTTTGTTCAAGTTTTGTCAAATTCAATTATTTGAAACGGAGCACTCATGGCCGAAAAAAAACAGCGCGATAGATATCTATGTTAATCTTCAGCAATCGAAATTATACAGCTGTAACAGCCGTGTTTCAGTTTGGAATACAGTATGACTACTAAGCTTTCATTCTTGGTTCTCAACATGCACTCGCCTGTGTCCTTACTTCTATTCTCTGTAGTACGCTCCTCGTATATAAACAAGTGTATGCTTTACATATATTAGTTACAGTTTATGATGAAGAAGTAAACAACACGTAGCTCGATCAGCGCAAATTCTTCTCGCATCGGAGATTGTTACAATAGCCTGCTTTCAAGTAAATCTAAATCACTTACCCTATATCCGTCAGTATTATCACTCATACGTCGTCTGGTTAAGGTTAGGCAGTACCACGGACTAGTAACATCGGTGAGAATATGATACTCTTAATGTTAATGTAAACCAAACCCAAAGTTCAACTATACGGAAACAGTCAAGTAATCTGTGAACATGTCTTAGTTAAATTTGTTCATAAATCGTATTTCTCGATCTGACTAAATAGAATTTAGCAGTGTTTGTGAACACAAGATAGTTCGTATTTGTTTTCAAAACAAGACACAACTAAAAATGTTTGCTCGTTCCAGGAAATCTGAATAGTTATACAGGAGACCTCTTAGAAATACGAAATATCTTATCTTATCGAAAGAAATATACTAGCTTAATTCGTAGATGTTTAGCAACTCTTGGTTTTTCAAGACAAAGTCGAAAACATTTCAATATTATCTGTTTCAAGATCAAACACATTTCTTGAACTACAGTGACTCAAGATAATATTGTATCCTATTTTCGAACATTAAACTAGATCAAGCTAAAATAGAGGTTGCCATAATTACATACCGATTATTTCGCTTTTGTTTTATTGCTGTTATTAATGTCTCGTTAATAGGGAGTGGTTCATTTTCGTTCACAAACAAATCCATGAGCTTGTTTCGATATTCATTGATTGCATCAAATTGATCTTTTACATTCTCGTGTGCCCTTTTAAAATTATCAGGATTGATTGCACCCGAAAAGAATATACCTTTCTGAAAATATGATGCAACCTTCTTGAAATGAATATCTTCAAGTAGTTCTTTTTGCCATCTTTCTCGTTGCTGTTCGTCGACCGACTCGCATCGTGTTACAATTAAACACGAATTTTTCGAAATTTCTTGTCCGAGATACTTAACCAGAAGATTTATAGATTCGATATCTTCCTGATGAATACCAGCATTAAGTGATATGCAAAAGCAAATGATATGCAATTTAGTAATCTCATGATTGATACAATCTTCGATGGTACGCATAATTGTCTTGTTGTTACGAATATCTTCTGCGTTTCTGCCATGTTCGAAAAGGCCTGGACAATCAATAATGTTCAGTACCATTTGACTGTCAGCAACGAAAAATGAATCAAACAGTGGATTTCTTGTTCCTGGCATAAGTGTTAGTTCCTCTGGCACTTCAGTAGGATTGATTAACATCTTTCGAAGAGTGGTTTTACCACTACGCGTACGACCAATCAGTAATATATTCTTGTGAATACCTCGACTTGTATGATATTTGCCAGAACTATCATATATTTTTATAAGATGTTCATGAAGTTCTTTACGCCGTTGTACTGTTGAATCGTTATTTGGATTTCTATCTGTCTACAGAACAAGCGAAAATGATTACACGCAATGCTGTGCACGAGAAAGTTCTCGTATGTACGTGAGTGTAGTCCTTAGTCTTCTCTGAAGCTACGCGCAACTTTTGAGAGTTATTTTATTACCCCTAACAGTATTATTACAAGTCAAAATAGACACAAGGGCTATCATATAACTCGACATAAATTTGCAAAGTTGCAAAACAAACAACTAATATCTTAAGAACACAGTGATACAAGAAATAAGATAATTTTTAAACATTAAAACTACAGTAATTGTATAAATTGGCTTTATAATCACGTAACATATTCTACTAGACAGTATAAAACTTAACTATTTCTTCGTATAGTTAATATAAGACAACTATAACACCAGATGCTTCTTTTGTTTTAGAATAGAACAATCTCTATCAATGGCGTTGATTGAGATAAGCAAAATGAAACTTTGTTCTAATTTAATCTGTCACAAATTAAAATTTTATCATATATTCAAAACTAATCTCAAGAAAAAAGGTATCAAAACAAAAGTAAACTTCATTTCTTTGCAACGAAATCAAAATCATGAATCATTCAATTTTATAGCAAAACAACGACACAAAACTTTCGTCTCATCAACTGAGAAACACTATGCAAACTCACTTGTAAATTCTCAAGATGAATCATCATTGATAAAAATGAGTTCATGCTGAATTAGATTTTATTAAGTCAACCTTGTTAGTGAATTATTTCCACTAATAAGATTTGATGAGTCTGATTGAATACAAAAGAACTCATGTCGCTTATTTTTTTACCAACTGCGACGCATTGATCGTAATGAAATCCACTAGTCCAAATGTGATTACTACGACGCGCATGAGTACCAATGCGCCCCATTACTCGTATTGTATGATACACCGTAAATGATATGAACCAATTCAAGTGATCCTTCCTCATTTTTAATTGGTGACATCTACATTTAATATTTAGCCACACAAAAACAGTAAAAAAGGAGGTCTCTTTCAGACTTCCGTTCATAATTAATTCATTCTACTGCAATAAATAAATAGAATGCTTATTCTATAAATAATGTTTTTCTCATTTGTTTTTCAGTTTTTTAATTTTTGTTCATTCCTATTTTTTTTGATTTTCACAATTTATTTTAATTTCGTATTTTTTTTCTAATTTTTCTAGATCTGTAATATTTCCAGTAATATTTTTTTTTGTTTTGATAATTTTTATGTTGTCAAATGTTTTTATTATAATTGTTTTAAATTAAGTTCTCAATTTTTAACGCTTTTAAATTTTTTAATTGTCAGTTTTTTTTGTATTTCATGACAAAGATCTTAATAACAAGATAACGCGACCTTTCGGTCGCTAAGCCCTCTACTGAAAGGAGCTCACTGTGTTAAAAACACAATAGTCTGACTAGTTCCAGATCTTAGATTCCATACAGTGATCTTTCTGGTGTATAATCTTTTATCAATGATCATAATGTGATTTGAATAAAAGAGGTATTACCATTCTCAGTGCGCAACTGCGCTATGACTTTGTTTCTGCCACAACTTAAGCGGCTAAATTAAAATGCAATTCAAAAGAACTATTCACCTATGTAATACACTAACTTTAACTGATGCCCATATCACGCAGCTTGTTCATCACTATGCATGTAAATGTACTTGAGTGTGAATATGGGTTTTTTTCTCTCTCAACAACCACTTAGACTCTTCATTATTCATATCAGGACACTTCCACAGTTCATTTACTGCACTTCTCCGCATCTTTTACTAAAAAACATCTTTGAAGGAATCTGGCGAAATCCTGAATATAATCCTGTTTATTCTTTAAATATCCTTCGAGCAAAAATAGTTACGTTTTCAGATAGTATTCTGAACAAATCTTGTCAAGATCCTGTCAGATCGTTCCAGGATTTCTGATGGAAAGAATAGGATAGAGCTCTGAAAGCTCTGGCTTTTACCAACAGAAAGACATTCGATAAAAATCATCAGCCTAATGCTTTCTCTTGAATGCTTTTCTTGATGTATGCTATTTGGAGGACGAGCATACTTCAGAGGCTATTTCAAATAATTCTTTTTCATTTTTTTTCTTCATCCAATGAATAGCCACAACTGAATAGACCTGATTGATATTCAATCACTCAATTCGTTTCAGCGGCCTCAAATGTTCTTTCCACAAACTTTCTATTCAGCGACCAGTCGCTCGTCGGCGTCCCTCCGAAGCGCCACTCACGACTAGCCGTTGGCATGTTGTAATGTACTTTGCTGACAGATTCTCATTTTCTACAGATTATCTTCATGATTTTGACTTCGTTTACTTGTAAACGCTGTTTCCCTGAAAACTGAATAAATGTCGCCCAATAGAATCTACTCAACGACGTGACTGAGAGTCCAATTTTCTCATTGTTCCGCTCATCTAAAACACCGTTACGGCTGAAAAAATCGAACGGTAGAAAGCTAGTCTAAGGATCTGAGGCATGTGAAACATTGTTTCGAAAATCTTTTTATTCAGCGACCAGTCTTTTGTGTACTGTTCTAATAGGTCATCATTAGCTACACAAAATCTACCCGATTTTCGTTCCCATTATTGCAAAAGAAAATATATCCTTAATTACAGAAAAATCTTAGATAAAACTTCTGAGCACAAGCCTTTATTGTGAACGATTCTGATTTCACTTAAATGAACTTTCCACAGAAGCTCAGATCCTATCGAAGCTTTAAATGCATGAAACTTGAGTTAAATCGTCTCAAAAGACTTTCGGATTTTACGTCTATCGTTCTTGAAGTAAATTCCAAATGTAATTTCGATATCTGCAAATGGTTATACAGCCCAATTCTCTGTGGGTATTGTTCTTAGCTGTGTCGAGGTTGGAATAAATTTTTTTGCTGAATAACTACTTCTCAAATCTACTAGAGAACATAGTAAAGTAACAATGTAAAAAGGAAAAAGACAGAAACTTTGAAGCAAGAAACTTCTACATTGCTCACCGCATACCTGAAAGTGGAAGCAATGCGATGAGGCACAACCAATACTTAACGAAAAATAAACAAAATAGAAAGTGAAAAAAAATTATATTTCGAAGGCAGATGTAGCTGCAGCAGCGTACACCCTTAATTGTCAAGCGCCGAAATTAGAAAAATTGAAAGACGATACCCTATCCTACTCTTGAAAACTTTCACAGCGACTTTCTAACATTCATGGAAAATTTGCGAAGTTTTGATTCATTTAGGAGAAATTTCTAACCAACTATAACTCGCCTGGAACACTAACTAGAATGAAAGAAGTCAACAAATTAGATATGATTGCTCAAAACGCTGGAAAGCGTTATTACTTACTATTTAAAGAGCGGCATTATTCCACCCACACACCGCTTTCCAATAATCTACTCGCCAAGAAGTAATCACACGCTGCAGCGAATTATACTTCAACTTATTACGATTTCATACAGTCCGCATATTTTCATGAAACATATACGAATCATATCAAAAAATGAAACACTATTCATATCCTATTAAATGACCTTCTATGAACAAATTTCGAAAACAAACTAATCACAGATTCGACTTCCTCGGCCCCGGTTACCTATGGTCAAACTTTAAACCTAGGTTCTGTGATGGAGGTTAACAAAACATTTTTTTCTTTCTGTGCGAACGAACAAACGAATGTACGAAACTTGCTCATTTGGCGCATATACCCTCCTTTCAGTAGAGGGAAAAAGAAAAATTCTTCCATCTCAACTCTTCTTCCAATTGCGGCGCACTTACGCACAGCTGCGATTTTTTTATCGCAGTTACGAGTAGATGCGCCGCATTTCGACCATATTCGAACACATGGGAAATCCATCAGTTAGTCAACGAGATAATTGCAATTAACTGAATACTTACATTGGTATGTGTATTTCTTGACGCGCACATCGTTAATTTCACTTACTGGTGGCAATGAAAAACCGACTTTGCTATATCTTATCTCTCGTCTGTATAATATAAAAAAAGAAAAAAATGTCGGTATTTTATATGCTCGCTGACATGTGATTGAAGATAAGCATATTGACAGAAAAATTCTCCAATGAAAAGTCGACACGTCGATGATTGTTCTGTTTCATTAGAGTAACAGAAAAATTCTCCAATGAAAAGCCGACACGTCGATGACTGTTCTGTTTCACTAGAGTAACAGAAAAAAAACCACGCTATCATCGCTTCAGTTTAATAAAAAACTCCGTGTGAAATGGAAAGAAACAGCAGATATGAGTCACCTTCGCGCATTCATATGTGCACCAATTCAACAGAAGCAATCATACGTGCGACTCAAGTTAACATAAGAATTAGAAACCAAGAGTCTCAATTTCAATATGAAATTGAGAATTGACAGTAGTGTCCTGCGTGACTAACCATTTTTCTTCACCATGATTATCATGACAGTCACGTAATTCACTTATTGACAGTCGAAACTGTGTAGATGGATATGAGCAACTCAGAAGATTTAATCCGACATTAGGATCGACGGGAATTCAATCAGATTCCGCTAGTATCCGATAGAATTTGATACGGATCCTGTAGAAAATTACACGTAATAGGGCAACGATCTGACTACCGGATACTTGGTGTTGGTATCCGTTCGGAACCTATATCAGAAAACCGAGAAAATTCGTTTGTAGAGAATCTTTCGAATGCTATTGTTACAGGATCTTTGAATACAACTCTCGGATTTCACAGGAATCCGGACAGACCAATTCTGAGGTCGTCCTTGTAGGATACTATCGGATTTCCCCGAGCTTCTATCACATTCTAGTAGAATCCTACAGTAGTGAACCCGTGCCATTCCACTACTCTATTCACAAAGGATTGTATCTAAGAGTGTAGGGTGCATAGTGTGGGTGTGAAGGTGTCATGGCCTTCGCCCATGATACATCTTTAGTTGAATAGTGCTGGGTTAAATATGGTTCTAGGCATTGTTCTACCGTCTTGCTATTATCCCACGTACTTAAGCATCTCTCTCTTCATGTTGACCCATTCTTCAAAAGAAACAAAGCATCATCGGTATGCCACCGCATATCAGATAGAGAAAGTGCAATCGAATATGTAAATCGTGTGCTTTTAGTTGTTCTTTTATTATTATGATTTTTTACTGATTTTGCAATAGAATGAATGAAAATAGAAGTGAGAAAAATAATGGAAGCAAAAGTAACAGGACGTATAAATAAAAGAGGTCTACCCCCACCCTGCACTCTATCTCACAGTTATCACAAATCGATAGTCTAATAAGCTACTTAATTCTACTTCTCATTTAAATACGTCGTAGGCCGATCCATAGAGTGGTTATTTGTTCATTGAAATTCAATCATCAACATCTCTCTTTATCTCATTAACAGACCATACTTCGAATTCCGCCTAAATTAGTATTAAAAACGATAATAAAAATTATCATTGTTAGACAACCATGGTCAAAAGTCGCTTTGTATGCTGTTTAACGTAAAATTTAACGGAATGCATGTTGATCAAAAACACTCATTATTATTTTTAAGTATCGATTAATTATAGAAATACCTCTAGTTTTGCTATTAGGTGAATAGTGGTAGTTAGTAACTACCTAATAAAGCTTTGCTTTCGTTTCATCTGGATATTTTATAATAAAAAAAAGGTAAAAGTCGAAGAAAGCTGTCTGAGTGTTATTTCAAAAACAGATCGTGCTAATTAAATTTTCACTTTTGACTAATTACAGTGTTATTACTTGTAAAAATAATAGTTGTAAATCAAACCATTAAATCTAAAAAATCACTAATGATAAGCAAGATTCCTTCCCTGTCCATGTAAATATTTTTTGAATCGAAATGCGTCTGAATTGGCCTTCGTTTGCGTCTAAACCGCAGTAGTCAGACGCGTGCAGACGCAGCTCAGACGAAACATTTCTTGCGTTTTGACGCGGTTCGATTTCAATTCTCGTTCAGACGCGATAGCTGAAAAGATCACACCCAGACGCAATTCAAAATAAAGGCGCGTCTAGACGCGTGCGACTTAATATTTCAAATTTAAAAAATGTATTATTATCCGTCTCAGGTTTGATCTGAGTTGCCATCAATATTGTCTAGCGATGATCTTTACCTAACTATAGGCCAACGGAAAGTTTAAATTTTAATGTTTCTAAATGATAGAAATGAGGTTAGAACAAGCGGACTAGCGATTAGAAAGCAAGCATACATACCATTGAGCCACATATGATCACATTAGTTAAAGAAGGAAACATAATCTGTGTATGTATCGCCTATCATAAACTTATAGATACATGTGTCAATGAAGTGCTGTATGCTTAGTATTAACTATTACTGTATATAAAAATATATTTATTTATCCGAAAAAAAATACATTGAAAAATTGAATTAGATAATTTTAAAAATTTCGAATTATGAAAACTATCTTTTTTTTGAAGAAAACTTCGTTTCTATTTTTCTAAAAATTCATCATCTTCAATTTTAGAGTGCCAATGTCTTAAAATTTATGTGCCTATTATAGTTTGATGAAAATTATATATATTCTGTCATTCTTGACAAAAGGAACTTCAAACTTGTTGAGAACTCGATATTCTTCAGACTAAATTAATTTTATAAAAATCTATGATTTATATTTTTTCGTGTGCGAAAAAAAGAATCATTTAAAATTTTTTTTCCTATTAACGGGTTTCATAATCGAGTTTCGTTTGTATATTAATCGGAGCTATCACATGCGTCCAGGTACGATTCATGTGAAGCATCTTTTGCGTGTAGACGCGGTTGCAACTGAAATCGCGTCTAGACGCAAGAAATATTTCACTGGAGACGCGTTTAAACGCACAATTTCTGCGTTTCGTGTTTACATTGGTGATAGAATAGGTCTTCTACTCTCAGCAACCTTTTTCGGAATCTATTTAAATTGTTGAGTTCTAAGCAATAATTTAAGCCACAATTTCTATTTCTTTTTTCTAGAGTTATTCAATTGAAAATTTAAGCTTTCTGTCCCCCCCCCCCCCCCCAAAACTCAACCTTAGCTTCGGGATAAAAATTTTCTGTTTTTTGACAGACCAGATCATGAGCTATATTCCATGTATTTATCTCAATTTCGATGATTCTGACCAAAAGTAACTTCCGGTGAAAGGAGGGGGGACTTAAAATCATTGGCAAATTTAAAAAGTGATAATTAGACGAGGATACAATTATCTTTTGAAAGTCTTGCTTTTATATATCTGCTATTTTTTTATGCTGTTTGTAGTTAAAATTTTTTAAAGTAATAATGACTATGATAAGTTGACGCAAAACAGGATGAAGTTCTCACTGAGATTGTCTAAATACCTTACCCGCTACAGTAAAGATCTGTGATCTTATATTACATTGACGCATATAAAATGCTTACCGTGGTTGTGCATCATATATCTCGCATATTTTTAATTAAAGAGTGTCTTAGAAAATCGAAGCGATTTTGAAGATTTGAGAATGGATTGTCACGACTCAGATAGAGTATTGAATTCATCGGTTTCAGATTTTCAGCTCAAGTGCGCTCCCTCCCCCAAAACTAGACATGAGTGTGTTGTAAATCTCTAATAAAATTCTTCAATTTTCAAAAAAAAATAATGATTTAAATGCAGTCTTCTATTATGTTGGACAATTTTTTTTCTCCAAGGAGTACCCAATTATGCGCGGAGGGCTCATGTTGAAATAATTATTAGACTTTTTGTTTTGTTTTCACTGCTCGTTCTTCTGGCATGTTCTGATCTGTTGAAAACAGAACTAAGTTTTTTGGGTTAATCATTTATCGTTACTAAATATCACTTAACTCTTAATAGCTAGCTAAGAATGAATTAATAATCCGATACTAGACTAAGCACTTCATACAAAGATTTCGTATGTTAAGTTCTATATCGAACATGATATACAACTACTTGCAGTTATTATTAGCTAAACAAAAGATTGAGTAAACATTTGAAATTGTATTCAATGTTTCCCTGTTTGAGAAAATACTTTCTAAAGGTCTCTAAATAAATATATTAGTAATCTTATTCACCTGCCATAACTATATGAGATTAGTTAATACAATGTTGATATTCTTGAACAATTAAAGTTGAATGTGATTCTGGGTGAAATGAGCAATCACTCTGACATAACACGACTATGAAACTAAAGGTCTTTAATATTGTGACTAAGTTGAATAAGATAAAAATAATGCGACCATTCTTCCTAAAATGAACATCATATGTGTGCACACTGAGTTATCGAATATGTTAACGAAAAACTCACAAGAAACATGTTTTTTCCATTTATATACCGATGCATTAAGAAAAAGATAATACGAGTATCACTGTCAGAATTTTATTTTCAAATATTGACTATTTTTTAAAACATGATTAGGCAAGTCTAAGGTCTTATTTGAACAAAATTCTTCAGAAATTGCTATAAAAATTGGTTATATTAAGATAAGAATGTTTTGAACTAATTTTTATTTGAGTCATTTCTTTTATATTCCATATTGATTATGAATGTAATATATTTTGCTTTCACTTCTTCCTTTTGTGTAAATACTATGACTGTGAAGTCTTAATTCAAAAAAAAAAGATCGATTGAGTTTTCTATTATGGTTTTGACTATATTCAATTTTTAATAGTTCACTAATACGTATTTTGAAGTCGCCTGAAAACTAATAATTTATGTTACTACATCTTTAGGTAACAAGCAATTATGTTCTGAAATATGAAGTACCAATTTGCTCATAAACAGTGCTTATTGCAATGCAATGCTATTTATCAGAATCATATTTCTTTTTATTTAGATAAAGTTTGAAAATTGTGCAATTTTCTTCGATGATGAATCATTGTCAACGACGCGTTAAATTGGGAAGCGAATAAAATAAATATTTAGTGTTTTGGAGTTTTAGTTGTAATTTGTCATAGGCGAGAAAAACCTTTTGAAACATTTTTCTAAGAGCGACTACAATGTTAACACATTTTATGAGAGTCTGGATGGCCACTAATAAAGCTGTATATTCGATTTTCTTTCATTTCTGCTTTTCTTTGTAGTTAGACTTGTGCAAGAATGTTCTTGCACAACTTCAATTATTCAACAATATAAAAGAAAGAACGAAAAGAAATACTTCGACGAGCCGCGATCGGAGATCAACTCTTGTTTTGAGCCTGAAGCAACACAACTCGGTCTCTTTGTGTCATAGCAATATGATTCAGAGAGGCCACGATCTTCGATTAAATTGACACTCGTCACGTCATTTTTTGATAGTTACATTTTTTTTTCGCCGCCATTTCTGTATAATGACTATTTTAGCAACTGTAGTATAATTTATACTGATAGAAGAACATCTCAAATAGACTTTTCAGATGTTTTGAACAGTCAACGATGCAAACTTGGATAAATAAATATCATAATAAAACATAATATACTAGGAGAATTACTTGTAACAAAATTGGCTCAGTTGATTTTTAAATAATGTAAGCTAGTTTACATTTAATCAAGATGCATTCAAATTTTGTGCCAGAAATGTCGATTAAGCAAAGAATAAGAAGCCCTAATTTTTGTCAAAAATAAGTGAAAAAAAATCGAATATTCCTGTCCAAGATTTGATGCAGAAGTGCAAAACACATGGAAATTCTTTGATGCCTTAGAGCGTCGTTTGAAGAATGAATACTTTCTTTTGGTGAAGTCAATGCAAATTCAGAAATCAGTTTATCAGTTGTGCCGAAAAACTAAAATAAAAATGTAACTTTGTCTTTATTACTATCAATTGTTCCAACTGCACCCAAAATAAGGACATTGTATTAGTTCAAAATGATGCGTCATGGAGAAAAATTCATGGCCTCAGAGTACTGTATGCGAATGAACAAACTCCTTATAAGACAATAATCAAACAAAACTGTTTAAAAACTCGCTACTTCTTTTTCTCCAAATATAATATAATGAATTATCGTCACCCAGATCTTTTCCCATAAAATAAGCGTGTGGGTGTGAGTGCGAGAGGCTGAAGAAAAATAGCCTACACCTCGGCTTCACTCCCACCCCCATACCCGCACACCCACACCCACACCCTGAGAAAACTTTGATCGGTGACATAAATGGTGAAGCTATGCGGAAAAATCTCATTCAGGTATCACAAGATGAACATAGAAGCACTTACTTCACTTAAAAAAACAGCACGGCCTATAGCGAACTCCACATTTTATCAATTGTTTACTACAGCGAGCAGTAAAACGACGATAGAACAGAAAAATGAAAAACACCAGTAAATCCGTCGTCACATTAGAAGATCTCTCTCGCAAAAAACACTACTTTTAAATAATTTCCGACCTCTATTAGTTTTTCTGACATTTTACCTCATCATTATATCTAAATCCATTACAGATAATGAGGGGTGCGCAAATACAATTACAAGTTGTATCGACTAATCCTTCAGATATCCACTTGACAACATTCAGTTCTATGTAACGACATGTAATGGCATGTAACGGCTTGTAATGGTCCTATGTAATGCAATACATATATATATACGCCCCCAAAACCTAGAATTCACCAAACCATGTAATGGCATGTAATGGCTTGTAGTGGCTTGTAATGGTCCTATGTAAGGTAATACATGTATATATATGCCCCCCCCCCCCAATACCTAGAATTCATGAAATCATATCATGGCATATAATGGCATCTAATGATTACATGTTTTCGGACGATATACCGGGAAAATGGATTATGTCATAGGGTGGAGTAGAGACCTAGACAGGTATAGGAGGTGCAGGAGATATTGGAGATATAGGAGATACAGGACATATAGAGATATAGGAGGAATAGGAGATACAGGACACAGAGATACAGGAGGTGTAGGAGAGAAACCTTCTTTCGCGGGACCCTCATCTGTGGCGACTGTGTGTGTGTGAGTATGTGAGAGTCGTGACCGATGAAAGTCCTTTCGCGGCACCCTCATCTGCGGCGACTGTGTGTGTGTGTGAGTATGTGTGACTGAAAATTGATGAAACTCCTTTTGCGGCACCCTGATCTGGGGCCATTGTGTGTGTGTGTGAGTTCGAGTGACCAGTAATTGATGAAACTTCTTTCACGGCACCTTCAGCTGTGGCGATTGCGTCTATGTGTCAGTTCGTGTGAGTCGTAATTCATGAAACTCCTTTCCCGGTACCCTCATCTGTAGCGATGTGCGTGTGTGTGAATTTGTGTGAGTCGTAATTGATGAAGCTCTTTTCGCGACTCCCTCATCTATGACAATTGTGTGCGCGCGATTATGGGTGAGTACCGAATGGTGAAACTCCTTCGTTGCACTCACACGCATCTCCTATATCTCCTATACCTATCAATGTCTATACCCCAACATAGGAAATAATGCAGTTTCCGCGGATATCGTCCGAAGATATCATATGCATGTAATGGCTTGTAATGGCCCTATGTAATTCTAAGCCATTGCAAGCCGTTACATGCCATTACAAGCCATTACATGCCGTTACATGGTTTGGTGAATTCTAGGTTTTAGGGGGAGATATACAGGGCTTATCAAAATTATAGACCCCCTTTTGTCGTTGAGATTTTTCAATGAAGACGAATAGCTAGATCAAATCTAAATAGTGATTTCGATAGCCTTTGAAGTTCTCTATCGAAAACAGTATAGATCAAAATCCTCGAAAAAACTTTCCTTAGAAAGTTTTACAAAAAACCGAAGTGCTCCAAAATCAAGTACCAGAGGCACTTGAGAAAANTGTGACCGACCTCAAGGATGTATATGTGACAGATTCTTTTGGGAAGTATAGAGCTATGAGTTATTTCTGACGATTACTAATAAATAAATCCTGTTAATCACGAATTGATTTAGCACTCTCATGTAAAGCCTTCCGTTCATGGGTAATGGAGTGGTTGTGGGTAAACGAAAGATGTACATGGTTAGCTCTTCTCTCAAAGATTGTCTTTTATTCTGCCTTTCTGCACAAGTCGCACATCAGGTATGTGATAGGATCTCTCTCTATGTGAGTTCTATTAGTCACAACGGAAACTAGAGAGTAGATGCACCATCGATCATAAAAACATGCCAAGAAAGAGAGCGCCTCATTAGTATCATTATCAAATGAACGTCATACAAAGCAACGGAAAGATAAGACCACAGATCACAGTCTGTAACATTTCCCTTGACCTGCCAGACGAAGTTCTATTAGTCGTCCAACAATCGAATGAAAAAAACATAGGTTTCAACATACTACACTAAAAGGAACGATCAAGGAGTCAGATAGATGCCCACTGTAAACTACGTAACATGTCCTCCAACCAGCCGAGTGTCGTTCACATGAACAGATTGTTCGCCCATACGATGATCATTCTCCCACAACGTAGGTCAGACCGCTCGAACTCAGCTGATGCTTGATTTGAAGTGGGTCTTGATAACGTTCGTCAAATTTTTCTGCAAAATTGTGCCTTTTAATAAACACTAGCTGTCCTATTTGGTAAATCGGTATGGTTCTACTTTTGATATAGCTGCACACTTCTCTTGCTCATGCTGCTATTGTGTATTTACTTGAGATGCCCGTAGTAATGCTACTCACTGTCGAATGAAATATCTCATATTTTCCGATGGGCAAAATATTGGGAAGATGGATCGATTAAGATCGAATATGGATGGGTGTGAGTGTTGACATGAATGAAATGAATACCCATATCCACACCCACAAACGTCGATTTATTCACTATTGAGAAATAAAAATACAGTTGAGTGATGCTAATGATTCAACGAAACTCTCAAATGAATATATCGTCAGCAACAAAAGATGTGTCTAAATCGCACAGTCAAATATCTTCATGGTGAATATAGAATGTGACCATTGTTGATTCAGTAAAATCAAATCGCCTATCAACTACGTAGTACTAAGATAGTAACAATTCGTTCGGTTGGTTCTTGATTAATAGTTGTTAATTCAAAGTGAACTTGTTTCTTAGTATTTGTGATATTCTCAATCTTGTTTTTGTCGTTCAACTATTTCGAAATAGATTCTGAAGAAGTTTTATTTGGGCTGCTAGATCAAAGAAACCTCGAACTAACTCAAGCAACCTTATAAAAATATGATGATGATTAATCAAAACTGTGTGAGAATAGGAGAAAATACAGAGAAGTCTACTATTTATATTGCACTTATTTGAGCGTGCACTTTAATATCATTGGTGCTGATCTTAGGTGTACATTTTATCGGTTCTCCTTTCCTTCTCTCTTGTATATATTATACGTATATACCGATGAATTGCGCTGCCATTGAACCATTGTGTTCCGAAAATGAAAACATTTATATCTCGGTTTCTACTGAATGAATTTGAACAAGTTTTTTTGTCACATACTCCTTAGTTTCTGTTCTTCTTACGGTAAAAATTATAAGTCTTCTCTTGCTTGCTGTCGCTGTCGAGTTTTGGAGCTAGAAAGCTCAAAATCAGTACTTTTTGGTACCATTTATTTACAAAAGTTACTTTTCTGCCTCGCAATTTTGTAATTCAGACTTTTCTATTTCTGAACATTTAAATAGATTACAGCTTCGGTTTCAATCTACATATTAAATCTTTCAAAAAACTGCCTAAACATACATTTTGACCATTTTACGTCTCGACAGATTAAATTCAATCTGTTAAGGCCGGTTCAGAGTGTGGGTGGATGAGACTAAAGAAGAGATCTATAGCTGCATCCATACCTACATCCTACTGATCTTTACTATTCTCAACTAGAGCTTGAATAAGTAAATCAGGCAAATCCTGATTCTTTTTCGAATTGTCAAGGCTATCCGATTTAAAATGTTCGATTTTCATTGAATGGCTATTTTGAGGATCGTCTATTAGATCAATATACTGTTTTATTTGAGCCTTATTCAAACCTTTACTATACCTATGTTCAAGGTAATGATTAATTACCATACACGAAATCGTTTTCACTTGTTGGTTAAAAGGAGTTTAATCAAATAAACAAAAAATTCGTCATACGACATGTTCGTTAAACAATACTTGTCATCTTTCCTTTGTTAATCGATAAAGCTGAATGAATCCTCTACAAAAATGCTTTCTTCAAGTTTTGTTATAGAATTATTAAAAGAATTCTTGTAATCGATGTTATTACTATCTGCTACAGTTTTCAATATCTTAGTAGTATAATTTTCAAATTGGTTGTGGGAGTGGGTGATGACTTTCTCTACACCCACACCCACACCCTTAAGATCAGCCTGTATGTCTTTTCCACGATCGGTCAGATACAGTTAAAACAAAATATCCATGCCCTAAATATAAAATACAACATTCCCCAAACTTCTGGCCGATGGTTCAACTTTACTTTGCACGATACTTCATCGATGACTTTTTCCTCATGTCATGGGTAACGTCATCCAGTTTTTATTAATGTGAACAAAGTTCACAAGTATTGCTCTACTACAGTGCCGTTTACTGAAATGCAAAAACTCGACGTTTTGCGCATTTCCAGAGAAACATTGCGGAACGTCTTTTTTAGACTGCTTCAACTGCTTGTGCGATTCTGGCAATTGAATCGTCCACATATTGAAAAATTTGTCCACCGCATAATCCACGTTGAAAATACTTTTGTACAAACAGTCGATCTGATTGCATGATCCCGAAAAATCTAAAACAAGCGAGCCGCGAAATAATATTGTAAAGCGAGATAGTAGACACGCATGTGTATCCTATACACTAGACTAATTATCTCTCATAATGATGGAATATAGAAATACGGCTTATAAAACTTTGTATCAGAACTTTTGCCGCACCCTGTAGTAGCAGCACCCTAGCCGTCTTCTTTTGAAAAAAACTCTAAACTTTGACTTTCTTTCGCTAAAAAACTCGTTTTTTCTTCTGAAAGAGCTTCATTGAAAAAAGCACCGTCAACGTGGCCACCTTCGGCGGCGAAAGTGTTGAGAAACTCTTTTGAATTTGGTACGAGAACGTTTTTCTAAAAAAACACACCGTAAAGTTGATTTATTTTATGGCTGCAAAAAGTTTTTGCTTCGCGAAGAATTATTGTATTTTAGACTGAAGGAAAAAATTGACACTAGTTGTGGTGTGACATTTTTTTGACTCCCCTCAATCTTGGCTACCGATGGACACCCTGAGCCACTTTGGCAGAAAATGTCGGCATTTGATAAAAAAAATTATATATATTTGCGGCTAGTTTAGGATCGTAATTCATTCCGTGAGTACCTTCGAAAAATTCTCAATCCGCCCCTGCCACACCGGAACGTAAAGGAACCAATCGAGCACGAATGACCTGAGCAATTATTCTACTCAAATTTCATTTCAGTCTATCAAGATAGATAGGAGAAAACGTATTAACAGTCACGACGGACCAGCTGTTTTTGTCTTTAAAAAATCACATAAACACACACGCAATACAGCACAACAAATGAAGGTAGCACGAAACACTGAAGAAAAGCTCACAACAAAATTGGAAGATGATAATAGGCATGCATTGTATTGAATAGTAAATCATTCGCAAGATGAATACCCGTTGTATTTAAAGTATCTGCAAAAAAAGAAGACAATCAAAGTTTGGTTGTCGGCTATGTGCAAATGAGATGGCATTTGCCTATAATCTACTCTGGAATGGTGAACCAGCAAGGAAGATTCCAACATATTTCCGCGATCGATCCACAGCGATTCCAACATGGTAAATTCCAGCATACTTGAGTACCCGATTTACAACGTATCCAACATGGTAGCTGCCAACATACGTCTCGACGATTCTCAACTCCTTGATAACAGATTATGGATAAAAGTAATACTATTGTAAGGAATTGCTTCATGAATTGCAACAATAAAAACTGAGAACGTGTAAAGTTAGTTATTCTAAACAAATAGAAACAGCCATCAGCTAGATATCAAAGGAAACTTCGTATATGTTTGTCTTTATAGACTTCTGTTCGAGTTTAAGATTCAAAATCGAAGATGTTGATGAATTTTCTGCCATGATGAAAGAAGTATTATCTGAATACATGGATCAAAGCATTTCACTATACTTCAGGCAGTGGAGAGAGTCTTTCATTGGCTTTGCTCAGTATTTATAACTCGATTGCTTATGAGACTTATCAAATATTTTTCAGAAGAAGCTCGAGCGAAGTCGATCCATTGGTGAAAAATATTTTTCAAAAGGGATCTTTCAAGAGGAGTTTTCCGAGGATTGTGGACTGGAAGTATTTTTGAAGTGATTGAATGGGCTAGGAGCCCGCTGCAACAATGGAATCTGAGCGAACACTGTTTGGGCTTGAGCCCGAGCTATCCCATAACTTTCTACAAAAGTCACTGTCTTGTGCAGTTCAAAGATAATATTCGGGTCGTTCATCACTGTCCCTTCGGGGCGCTGCTTCATACATAGTGCTCGTGTGTATAATGCCTACGCATTTTTTCGTAAACAGCATACTTTAGCGCACTACGAAGTTCTCACCTAAGATTTCGACCAAATACCTATTTAAATCCTTAAACACAATTTGTCATTTTCCTTATGGAAGAGTTTTTGAAAAAACTAGAGAACCATCATCCAAAACTCGGACTCCAGACTCAGATTTCCCAGCTTCTGCTACTTTTGATCGACTTAAAAAAAATAAAAATTGACTAGCCATAATTATGACGAAATAATAAAAAAACTGACCTCGGATTCGTATTTTGCCAATTCTGATTATGGCAGATCAAGTTTTTATCAAGAGATCAGTTATGAATGCTGCGATGCATGGTGATGTTATCTGCGATATAACTTTTCTTTCAAAAAATGGAACTTCTATTAGCTCGTCACAACCAAATTTTAAGCACTTTATTCACGACCACAGACATGAATGTGGTTTTTTTCAGATAGATTCTGCATAAAAACCTGGTACACTAGTTTCAAAAGCCTTTTTACCTGGTATGAGACTTGAGAAGTTGTTGCTTTTCGATTCTGATGTGTTGCGTCAGGATAGTTTACTCTCTTTATAGTGGAGAATGTGCGCAATATCGAAAGTAATATCGAGACTAAATCCTTTCCTTATACGGGACGTTTTAGGAAGTGATTCATGGCACTGCGTCATTGAATAATAGAAGACGTCTTATTTTGATAGAAATAGTTCTACGCATATAAGAGCCGTTTTCTTCCTAGTGACGTTTTGCGTTGAAATATGATACATTGTATGAGTCATCTAATCCACAGAAAGCAATAGAAGTAAAACGAAGCACGTATTTTTTTTCTATGCTCTTCGCGGATAACAATGTGTTGTATTGGGTACAGTGGCGAAGCTGCTTTCATTTGCACAGAAACAGACTAAGAAGCGATCGGAGAATGGCGCACTTAGTTGACTATCATCAGTTGAGTTTTTACACTTGAAAAACATCACAGAATAAATATTCAGATGAAGCGAGACTGAGGGTGTGGATGTGGGTGGGGGGTGTGGGTGGCTGTGGGTAGGGATGTGGATACGGATGTGGGTGTGGATGTGGGTGTGGGTGTGGGTGGATGTGGGTGGGTGTGAGTGGGTGTGGGTGGGTGTAAGTGTGGGTCAGGGTGGCCAGGTGAAAAAATTCAAAATCAGAAAAAAAAATTCAAAAATCAGAAAATAATCAGAAAATTTCCCGATCAAAATCAGAAAACAAATCAGAAAGCGAAAGCAATCAGAAAAGTGTTCAAACTCAGAAAATTTCTGAAAAATCAGAAGATCTTGCCGGCTTGACCCTATCAATAGTAATAATTCGGGCATTCATATGAGAACGAACTAGGACGTTTGAAACAGCAGAAATGAAAATCAGAAAAATCAGAAATCAGAAAGTCATCGGAAAAAGTGTTCAAAATCAGAAAATTTCTGAAAAATCAGAAGATCTGGCCAGCGTGGTGTGGGTGTGGGTGTGTGGGTGTCTTTCCTTCATCCACCCACACTCACACCCACACCCACACTCACACCCACACCCACACTCACACCCACACCCATACCCACACCCACACCCACACCCACACCCACACCCATACCCACACCAACACCTACACCCACACCCGCACCCACACCGACACCCACACCCACACCGACACCCACACCCACACCCACACCCACACCTACACCCACACCCGCACCCACACCCACACTCACACCCACACCCACATCCATATTAGTTTTCGATAAGTCATTTTCAATAGGTTGATTGGTAACAATACGATAAGCACGTGCAAGGAATTGTTGATAATTTTCTTCATTGAATATGTGAAGAGCAGCTTGAAGAAAAATTTGAGCACGGTCCGATAAAATTACTGCTAGTCTAGGAAATGAATCCTTCTTATGAGGCAATACCTGAAATATAAGAATTGTGTATTGTTTAAGTATATTAGTACAGTTCAATTTAATATGTGATACAAAGTGTCTATGTTCATCAATTTATTAATGAGAGCAATCTGGTTTCAGAAGTGAGATTTGTAGCATCGATCGTTCAAGAATCATTTCGACAAAAGGTACAATGTCAGGTTAGAATAGAGCACGCCTAGTAAACTTAATAATAATCAGCTTTGTCATTATGCAAATAAGTCGATTCATCGTACAAAATATGCAACATATTACAATTGCTTTTTTTCTAATTAAATTATTAAAGACAACTGAAGAAAGAAAGAACTGATACTAGCTGTTAAACAGATGAATCATTATATATAATATTATATGGAACAATATTCTTCACATCAACTGCAACCTTGAAATCGCATGGCATGAATATCTACATCTCTCAGTTATTCTTTCGTTCGAATCTATTTTTAGATGGGACTTAAGCAAGAAATTTCATCTAAAATAGCTATAATAAATTGAGATAATCAAGCTAAAAAGTTAAACGTACTTTTTTATAGAATTCTTTAAATGTTTTTAACCAATTAATAACAGTAAGGAGTGATTGAGATTCCGACAGCATGAAAGTTAATGGAATTAAACTGTCTTCATTTACGATATTTGAATGAGATACTGTTAATTCATAGTAAAGACACTGTCTTGATGTTGTATTTTTGATTACACCACCAGTGGCGTCCCATGATAAAACCGTTTCTGGTTGACTGACGATAACATCATCCAAACGTATTGAAGCTTCAGTAAATGCCACAATACAAAATGGTCTAAGTTGAACAAGTTGTATTGCACCTTTGATCGTTCCATCATTATTAATTTCATCAATTAATTGATCATGAAGTTGTAAAATACCTAATGTGATATCTCGTGCAAGTAAAGATTGAGCAGTTGCTTCAGCTTTCATATTTTTAAATATTTTTCTTGATTTTCCTGTGTAATCGTAATTGAAACCTTTTCTTTCATTTTCGGTTCGTTCTTTATCATATTGAGCGTGTAATCGATAAACTGAAGCACCTGCTTTAAACTTGTCAATGATTGCTTGTCGCCGAGATCCACGAATAGGACGACTTATTCGTTCACTTATATTATGAGAAATTTTTGGATTTATTGCAATTATGAAACAATGACCATTGTTCATGACGTGTACAGTACATTTAAATTTACAAATAGTACCATTACATTTTAAAATACATCTTACAAGAAGAGAAGTTCCTTTCGATACATTTTTTCCAAAGTAGCGTGATCGAGTGCATAGACCACCAGCTGAATTGTAATGTTTGATATGAGGTAGAAGTAAATTCAGATATTCAATATTAACCTTGCTGTATGTTTCAATTTTTTTTTCCTCTCGGTAAGATTCATTTCCATTTATATTGTTAATGGCAGTAGACGTATTTGCATTTTTCGAAGTTTTTTTTCGTAAAAGAGATGGATCAGATGTTAATCCCATAATTTGCATTTTACGATCAGATTGTCTTTTTAGTTCTTGTTCTCGAAATCGATTCATTTTGGCAAGTTCAGTTTCATTTAAACGAAGATTGTGCTTTTGAGGAAGTGTATCTTCAAATATTTCGTCAATTGATACACCTGATACTACTGATGCTAATTTCTTACAAGCTTCTAAAATACAGTAATAGTTTTGATACCAGTATTGATTAGAAAGAGAAATTATAACATGTCTCTTAAAAACTCGAAAACAGGAGTTAAGTCTTCTATAAAAGTTAATTGCACAAACGAAAACTATGACAATTGCATTTTAGATATTATCGTTTCAAAAACATATATTAAAATTAATTAAATGATAGAATATGTAATATAGTAATCAATGCTTTCTTAAACTTCATTGAATTTATCATTTGTGCATAGAGAAAAAACAGAACCAAATAATTCGATGCTGTTTTTTTTATAAAAAGAACTCTTTCAAAATGCAGGTTACTTTAGATTTTTGCACAAAAGTCGATCAAATGAAAGAATTTTTAGTGATGCTTATAAATCGTTATCAAGAAATTATTTACAAAAGATTTTCTATTTACAAAGAGGCCACATTTTATGTTGTTATCATATGATTATTTGTAGAATATTAATCTAGAAATCAAATACGTTTAATATTTTATTTTTAGGAAGGTCATTAATGTTTATCAATAGTAATAAAACTGTCTTCCTTATTTTAATATTATTATATGATCACATTTTGATGTTGAATAACGTCTTCTTCAGACAATAGTTAAAGTACTATTATTATGTTTATCTAATTTTTTTTTCATATGTAAATCATATGATCTCTGCCAAAATGTGCAAAGAGCGAAAAAAGAAGAAACGAGCAGAATATTGTTTCTTTTCGTTTCTTCTTTTTTCGTTCTTTCGTCAGTTTGACAAAGATCATATGATTTACATATAAAAAAAAAATAGATAAACATAATAATAGTACTTTAACTATTGCCTGAAGAAGACGTTATTCAACATCTAAATGCGATCATATAATAAAATTAACATAAGGAGGACAATTTTATCATTATTTATAAAAACCAAGCACGTATTTTAACTGAGTAAGTAAAGCTAGTTATTAATCGATTTTTAAGAAGTTATTCTACGATTCTTTTAATTCAACTAGTAGTATAAAAATCTTCGAGTCCATCCGGTTTATCGTTTCTCTCGGAAACGATAAAAAAATTTCGATACTCTTCTTTTATATTTTACGTTTACGTCCTTTTTCCGCATTTTTTTCTATACTTTTTTTTTTTATTATGTTATATCCTTTATACTTTTTTAAGTACTATAGATAGAATCAAGAGTGCTATAGCGATCCTATAGATAATTGATGAGTCTCTAAAGNCACCCACACCCACACCCACACCCACACCCACACCCACACCCACACCCACACCCACACCCACACCTACACCCACACCCACACCCACACACACCCTTGACATAACTTTGTGATGCCCAATTTGTGCAATAAAATGACATGAGCCCGATTTCTGCAGGACTCATTCATTGGAGAATTCACCTATGCTGTAGTCGTTATTTTACTGAAAGCTTTAACTTCGTGGCAGATCTCCTGAGAGATAAGAACTAGCTAGAGAGCTGAATTTTCTGCTCAAGTAACCATTTCGTGTAGTATATTCATCGTCTAAAATTCCGCTAGATCGGATGAATCCTTCTTGAGGTATGATGCCACCTAAACTGCTTCCGAGAGGTACCCTGATTTTTAAGCCTGTGAGTGAAACCGTCATAAAAGCTTAGCAGCGCAATATTTTTAGATGCGATTTGCGCTAAAATTCATCAAATTCTTCCCTCAATAACATTAAAAAAATTGAGGGCAATCCGAAAACCTCGATTGAATACGGGCCATCGACTCTTACGTGAACTGACTGATAAACCATCGGTTTAAATTGATTAAAGAATTTAACTTGAAATGAAGTCCGACTTTAACGCTTCAAAATCAGATTAAAATAGCACCATTATAATCGACTAAAAATCAATTTTTTAGCAAATAATGGATTTTAATCTGATGTTTCGTCAAAAATGTTTACATGGGTAGTTTTGTCAGTCCTGAATCAAATCGGAGATCATTTCTAACAATACAGTTGAATTCAGGATAAAAAATTAGCCATAAAAACAAAATTCCACTGAGTTTTGTTGAAAAAAATGTTACAAAACTGTAGGTAAAAACCGCAAAAAAACGGGAAATTTCAGTAAAAATTCAATATCTCGCGTTCCTTTCGGAAGTCCAAAGTTTTTCTTTCACCATTCTGCATTTCCACCCTTCTGACATCTACCATAAAAGTTAGAGCCTTATAGAGTGGAGGTTAAGATAAGCTACACACACTTGCACGTACACACAAAAATCGCCATTGAACTACATTGTACATATCCTCTCGATGGAAGACAAATTTATTAGAGGGCGCTGAATGATAGTAATTGTTCTGTGTTAGAATACATATAGTGCATTTTTTTAAACTAAAACAGATTCATAGTTTATAGCTTTTGTAAAATAAGTACATCAAAAGAAGTTATGTTTTCCAATTGTCTTATAAAGCTAAATAATTGTCTTTTTAGAAAGTATCTTTAATTTTATTATACAATTATGATTAGTGTTATGAAATAACGCGCAAGGCACATAAAAAAATAATGTAAAACAAGTGTTTTGAGAAACAGATAAATCAACTCTAATGGAAATAAAAAACTTTCAACGAAAAAGTTATTTTGTCCTATGAGTGAGTTTGTTCAGTTTTTGTTTAGTCGATTGTTGTGCGAAATTTTTAGAGATCGAATTGATCCAAACAATGATTTCTAAAGAAAAAAATTCTATATATAAATATCAGAGATTTAAAGAGTCTTTACTTACACCAGTTGATTTATTGACAAGTTGAACAGGTAGAGGAGATTTCAGTAGAAATGGTGTGGATATTGTTGTTTTTGTTGACTAAAATTGAAAGAAAGTTTTTATTAAAAAAACTATTTTTGCTGCTGATGTCTTTTCATTTTATTTCTGTCAGTTTGAAAAAGTAAAGAGTGTGACTGCTACCTCAGTAACTTTTGATAAGGAGTGATTATTGAACTGAAGTGGTTAAAAAGTATAAGGAATACTTTGAAACTATGAAATTAAAGAAGTGATCAAGCGTTATGATCAATTCCAGTTTAACCGATACTATCTGTAAGAAATCCATCCATATATATCCAAATAGATGAATAATATCCTAAATTTTCAACAGTATAGTCTAAGGTATAATAAAGATCTCTAACATATAATTGTAAGAAGATTATTTTGTAGGAAGTGATAAAGTAACATATGTTGTATGATTGATTGCCATTTTTACATCGTATTTCGAAAATTCTAATACGCATTATAGGAAAAAACAGAATACAGCATAAGATATAGTATGAAAAGCTCCACAAGCTACAAAGCAAAGTAAATTCTAATTGTATACTTTTTCAAAAAAAAAACAGTAAAAAGCCAACCAACTAGTATTCAATACTGTGAAGAAGATGATTTTTTGTACGCGAAGAATTCGTTGTCCTTGAAATGTCGAAAATTACTGAATTTTGCGTTTTATGAAAAGAAAAAAATATGCAATAAGAATTTGCTTTACTTTGTAAGTAGTTTGAGGAACTTTTTATGTTACATCCTATGGTATATTCAATTTTTTTCTATAGCACATATTAGAATTTATGAAATAAGATGCAAATATGACAATTAATCATACAGCATATGTCACTTTGTCAAGTCCTATAAAAAAATCTTCTTACAAATATAGGTTATGGATCTTTGCTATTTCTCAGACTGTAATCTTGAAAATGTTGACAAAATAGTCATCTAGTTGGGTTGCGTTATATGTCTAAATATGAGCGATTATTGAATTATTAATATGAAGGAAAAAGCAATTTTTCTATGAAGCACCAAATTTTTTGGTCACCTTTTATACGATATTTTGAATTTTAATGTCACAGTTATTTTGCTTGTACTACTGTTTATTCTGAAAAGAAACTCAAATTACAAATCTACACAAGTCTGAATGTGTTACAGTGTCCTGTTGAAGAGTTAAACTATTGTTCTAAGACTAGCAAAACAAATATTTGGAAAATTTAGTGTTGTATTTCTCATTTCTTTTTACCTGTTTTAGAAAGATTACTATTTTTTTCGCTGTATAAAATAATTCATTAATTCTATCAGTAGGTAATTTAGTTGCTGTTTTGTAAGGACTTTTACAAAAGACTAAAAGATTTTCAAGTTGTACCACAGATAAAGCATTATATTCATCGATCAATAAAACAGATGAAGGTCGATATGTGTATTTGCATTGTGAACTATCATCAATGAATTCAATATGAAGATCTGATACGGCATGAAGAGTCGTTTGTGTTGAGTAATACATAAGAATTAATGGATATTGGTGATGAACTTGATTCTTTATTGGTAGAATAACATTTTCACTTTTCTTGTTACAGACAGAACAGTAAAGTTCTGTCATATTTGTCAGTGTTAGTGGAGAAGCATATACTGATGAATGTTCGGTATTTTTATGGAAAATCGATATGCACTTATTTGTAATTGATAATGAACTTGGTGTACACTGGCAATATAGACATTGATAATGTGTTGTGTAATGAGAAGATAAAAGTGAACATAGATGACTAAGTGTCGGCTTGTTTTCAATCATTTTTACAGCATCACTCAAAGTCTTGCATATTTTAAGATCATTTTCTTCAATGTCATTAAAAATGTAGGAACAACATTGTGCGATAGCATAAGTAAAATTGCTATCGCACATTCGAACACGTTCCAAAATAATTAATCGGCTATGAGCAAATAATTTGGATAATTTTTCTCCAGTTCCGATGAGTTTTTTCATTGAAGTAATAGACCATCTTTCTTTAATTTTTGTAGCTAAGATTAATCTTTTTTCTGCATTTGGAAGAATAGATACAAATCCAACGATGTCATATATGCTGGACGATGAACAGCCAATGTTAAAATCTTCCAAAAATGACTGAAAAAAAATTGAGCTAGGTGGCTTACGTAAAATCGTTGGTGAAATGTTAACATGATCAATGGACAGAATAATTACAGATGGACCTAAAATAAATAATCAAATATAACTAATATATTTTTTTTAAATCAAGACATTATTGATATCTCTACATTCAAGTAGTTTTATTTGACGAGACATGCTCATTGAGCATTTGCTACATAAATGATCGGATAAGCAACTATTGAAGTAATTGTGTAATTGATGACGAAGTTGAAATTGACCTTCGATCATGTTGATCGGAATATAATTTATGTTAAATCTGGTACGTAAAGTAAATTTACAAGATATACAAGAATAAATTTTAATTGCAGGTATTGAGCAATCAATAATTCGAAGAAGAATCTGATGAAGTATAAAGTTTAATTGATCATTCACATCAATTGGAACATCAGTTGGTATTTGAAATTTAGTATTTGATATATGCATTTGTTCCACAATGATTTGTTTTCGTAATTTGTTTGAATTTAAGGAAGTTACCCATTTATCAATAAAACATAATATGTCATTAAGAAAAGGTGTTGATATTGTTAATGATAAAGGAAGTGATTCACGAATTGATTTAATCGAAATTAATACTCCAATTACAACATTTAACCAATTTGGAACATGTAGGTTGGGTATTGAAAGACCATCATTGACTTTTGTTGAAGATGCAATTAGTGTATACTTCAAACCGTTCATTATCGATGTTTCGGGTTTCTTAGTGTAAAATCCAGATCCACGGCGATTCTTTTTTCTCCAGTTTTCTTGCAATTCTTTTAGTTTTTGTTGATGAACTTCATTATAAGTATCTTCTGTTGTTGTAGCCATGTATGAAATAGCGAAATTTTCAGTCATTCTTAACATATCTTGAATAAGTATTAGCAAAACAACATCCGAACGCATATAAGTTTGAGTACCTTAGGATATTTAACAAAGTATATTTTATTTATTATCATAATAATTTCAAATTTCATACCAAGCTGTGTTCGTTTAACAATGCACATACGTCGTTCCGATATAGCATTTGTTCTTTGATCATGTGTATTTAGAAGTAAATTGTCGAATGCCTGAGCTGATGATGTTATATGACGTGATAGATTACCTAACGGATATTATAAAGCTTTAAATAAGTAATACTTAGAATAAAAATAAGTATACCCATTAATAAGTTCGACCAAATGGCAACTGTTGGTATGCAATTCTGATTGAAATAGGTTAGCCATTGTCGGATTGATTTAGCTGGTTTATCCAATGAAGAGTTAGAAGCAGCTGATTTTACGTGATTTTCATAGCATTCATTGTAAATTTTATGAAGATCGTTTTTGAAATTACTGTCGAATTCATTTAGCAGCTTTTCTTCATCAATAATCTATTAAGAAATATTAGAAACAGATTATGATGCTTTTAACAGAGGATAGGGAAAATTTCAAATTATACAACTGGATTTTCGAGTGTTGCGAAACAAGCAAAACTTTTATTCCCTCTCATAAAGTCCAAAATAAAAGTCATTAATAAGTGTCACAAACACAAGAAGTTGTATTAAAATCGCAGATTTTATTAGATTTTATGTGACTATCGATGACTTTGAAAAAATTTCAAAAGAACTTAAATGATTTAAGAAGACTTTGAAAAAAGTATAATCATTCATTTAGCTTCTGCGTTGATTAGTGCTATGGTACATATATATGTAGAACATCAAGCATTTCTTCATGTTACAGTAACCTTTTTAAAGTATATTGAATTTTTTTTCTATACTAAAGGAAATAATATTACATTACAGTTTTTCTACTTATAGAAAAGTGGAATTGTATCGATGTTATTTAAACTGGCTGAGTAGCATCCTCAGACGTTCCACAAATGCATTCATCTTTATCATCAAGTCAAAGTAGCATGTCACCACAAATATAAATATCCTTCAAAAATTCTAAAAGAGACAAACTTTTTCCTTTAAAATATAAAGTAAGTACTCTTTAATTATGAATTTACAGATTGCCTAATATATATTACGATAAGTAACATAAGGTATTTAATTTTACCCATTCTCACCAATGTATTTTTCTCATCAAATTAATAATTGTTTGGATAAAAAACCTAATACGAATGCCTCTATGACAGACGTACCAGTTGCAGATGTAAGATCTTATTTTTCTTTCGGTCAACTCTACTTTGATGAATTGTTTGTATTGTCTTCGCTAAATATGCACTAATAAATAGAAAAAATACTCTATTCAGAAATAGTACCAGTAGAGACTACAGAAAATTTCTTCAAAGTCATCGTGCAGATTTCACAATATATACTCTCGGTTCATAATTAACATTTTTCAGCAGTTTGTTCATTGATCAATACCTCTGACTATAACTACATTTGTCACTTAATTATAAATATATATCATTTGTTTTCCTACCGATTTATCGGCTGACGACCGTCTAGCATGTAACTTGTTCAATTTTTTCTTCTTTTGTATTGTTTCATTGGAATCCATTGAATTGTGCTCAAGATTAAAATTTTCATTATCATCATCAAATTGAAACGGATCAACCGATTCTGATAAAATTTTACGTGACTGATTAATAGCTGCTGATGAATTTGGATCATTCGTGATTTTGCTGATGCGAGAGAGAAGAACTGAATAATGTTGTTTATAATGTACTGTTTCATTTGTTGAATAATTTAAAAAAACTTCACAGATTAAGCGCCAATTTTCTTTCATGTCGACCCACATATTGGTATTTACTAACAGTGCTATGCACCACATTCCCAATTCACGAATACCTTCTGGTAAGTATTTATTAATACGTTTTCGCATATCCTAAATACAACACACATAAGATGAAAACCAAAGTAGAATTTCTTCACTTACCAACATGAAATGAGACAAACAAGCGTGAATATTGGTTTTCCATAAATCATTCTTAATAGGTTGATTAGTGACAATACGATAAGCACGTGCAAGAAATTGTTGATAATTTTCTTCGTTGAATATATAAAGACCAGCTTGAAGGAAAATTTGAGCACGATCGGATAAAATCATTGCTGGTCTAGGAAATGAATCTTTCTTGTGAGGGAATACCTGAAATATAAGAGTTTTGTATTGTTTATGTATATAAGTATGATTCAATTTAATATGTTATAGAAAGAGTGTCTATGTTCATCAAGTTCTCAATGATGGTAGCTTAGTTTGAGAAGTAAGATTTTCAGCATCGCTCTTTCAAGCATCATTTCAAAAAAAAAGTACTATGTAAGATTAGAATAAAGAAAGTCTAGTAAATTGAATGATAATCAGCTGTGTCATCATGCAAGTAAGTCAATTCACTGCAAAATATGAAAGATATTATTATTGCTTTTTTCCCAATTAAATTATATAAGACAAATGAAGAAAGCAAGTAATGATACTGGCTGTTAAAAATATGAGTCCTTATACATAATATTGTATGAAAGAATATTCTTCACACCAATTACTATCTAGAAACTGCATGCCATGAATGTCTAGATCCTTCAGTTATTTTTTCGTTCTAATCTATTTCATATGAGACCTAAGCAATACATATCATTGAAAATAGTATTTATAAATCGATCTAGTAGAGCAAGGAAGTTAAACGTACTTTTTTATAACATTCTTTGAATGTTTTTAACCAATTAATAACAGTATGGAGTGATTGAGATTCTGACAACATGAAAGTTAATGGAATTAAACTGTCTTCATTTACGATATTGGGATGTGATACTGTTAATTCGTAGTAAAGACACTGTCTTGAGGTTGTATTTTTTATTACACCACCAGTGGCGTCCCAGGATAAAACTGTGTCTGGTTTACTGACGATAACATCATACAAACGTAATGAAGCTTCAGTAAATGCCACAATACAAAATGGCCGAAGTTGAACAAGTTGTATTGCACCTTTGATTATTCCATCATTATTAATTTGATCAAGTAATTGATCATGAAGTTGTAGAATACCTGATGTAACATTTGGTGCAAGTAAGGATTCAGCAGTTGCTTCAGCTTTAATTTTTTTGAATATTTTTCGTGACTTTCCTGTGCGATCGTAGTTAAAACCTTTTCTTTCATTCTTGGTTCGTTCTTTATCATATTGAGCGTGTAATCGATAAACTGAAGCGCCTGCTTTAAATTTTTCAATAATGGCTTGTCGTCTACATCCACGAATCGGACGACCTATTTTTTCACGTATATGATGAGAAATTTTTCGATTTATTGCAGTTATAAAACAATTGCCATTATTCATGATGTGTACAGTACATTTAAATTTACAAATACTACCATTACATTTCAAAATACATCTTACAAGTAGAGAAGTTCCTCTCGTTGCATTCTTTCCAAAGTAACGTGATCGAATGCATAAACCACAAGCTGCATTGTAATGCTTTAGATGAGGCAAAAGTAAATTCAAATATTCAATATTAACTTTCTTGTATGTTTCAATTTTTTTTTCTGTTATATAAGATTCATTTACATTGATATTGTTAATAAAAGTAGACCAATTTTCAATTTTTGAAGTATTTTTTCGTAAAAGTGATGGATCAGATGCTAATCCTAGACTTTGCATTTTACGATCAAGTTCTTTTTTTATTTCTTGTTGTCGAAATTGATTCATTTTGGCAAGTTCAGTTTCATTTAAATAAAACTTGTGCTTGTAAGGAAGTGTATCTTCAAATATTTCATCAATTGGTACACCTGATGCCACCGATGCTAATGTTTTACAGGCTTCTAAAATACAGTAATAGTTTTGATAACAGTATTGATTAGAAAGAAAAATTATAACGTGTCTCCTACAAAGTCCTAAACAAATTATATCTTCTACAAAGGTTAATCACACAAACGAAAACCATGATAAATATATTTTATATATTAGCGTTTTAAAAATGTATATTAAAATTAATTAAATTATAAAATATGTATAATAATAATCAACGTTTTTCTTAACTTCAATTTATTTTATCATTTGTGTATAGAGAAAGAATAACGCATCAAACACTTGAGTGTTTTCTATAAAAAATTAAAAAAAACTTCTTAGAATCCAGGATGAGTGAATATTTTGCACATAAGTCGACTAAATCAAAGAAACTTTTAGTAATGCTTATAAGCCGTTATCAAGGAATCATTCACAAAACATTTTCTATGTAGAAAGAGGCCAGATTATATGTTGTTATCATATATTTATCCGTAAAATATTAATGTACAAATCAAATACGTTTAATATTTTAGCTTTAGAAAGGTCATCAATGTTTATGAATATTAATAAAATTGTTTTCCTTATTTTAATTGTATCATATGATTAAAATTTGATGTTGAAGAACATCTCTTTTTACACAATCGTTCAAATTCTATTGTTTAGTTTATTTTTTTTACATGGAAACCATATGATCTTTGTCAAACGGACAAAAGTACGGAAAAAGAAGAAACGAGCAGAGTAGTTATTCTTTTCTTTTCCACTGCTTGCGTTCTTTCGTTAATTTGACAAAAATTATATGATTTACGTATAGAAAAAAAAATACATAAACATAATAATAGTACTTTAACTACTGTCTGAAGAAGACATTATCCAATATCAAAATGCAATCATACAATATTTACAGAAATCAAACACGTTTCTAACTGAATAAGTGAAGCTAGTTAATAATCGATTTTAAAAAATTTATTCTATCTCCATTTTAACACAATTAGTATTATAAAAATCTACATCATATTAAATTATTTTGACTAACTTTTTCTTTTTTCTTCACCATCAGATATCTCATCAATTGAATCATCAGTAGTTTTACGTTTTAGAGACGAAAGTTTTTCAGAAAACATTGATCGACATTTTGTATCTTAAGTAAAAGAAAAATGGAAAATATACTTAAACAAGCCTATAGTATTAGGTTATTATACATACGATTATTAGATATATGATCAGTTTTTATCTTCTTTTCAATTTGATGGTTTGAATTTTGATTACCAATTATTATAGTGCTCTCTGTTTGCCCAGCAAAAGGTCCATTATTTACTATGATACTTTTTCGTGAACTAATTATTGAATGAGTATTTTCCAAATTCGATTCAGTAATGTTTTTGGATGAAACTACAATGAAATAATTGGAAAAATTAGAAGATTAAACTAAAAAGAAACAAACTATTATCAGGTGATGTCGTAGACATCATATTGAATAAAGATTTATTCTTCGGTAGTTGCTCATTAAAACATATGGTTGATTCACATATAGATGTTGAATTAGCTAGAATCTAAATGAGATTATATTATATTCATCTATTTAATATGAATTATCTTCATACAGATGCAGTTGAAATAGAAGAATGTGAAATAAAATTGTTTTGTATTACTGAAGACATTAATGGTTGTGGTATTTGTAGTGATGTATCCCTAATTGTAGATATATTTAATGTATGAGCATAAAATAGTATTAAAGTGTCGGAATGGTTAAAAACTTCATTTGAAGGCACGTTTCGAAAATGTGCATCATCAACAAGAAACCAAAGGTCATCTCGTGATCTAATATATGAGTAATAATGACCACTGCCAAGATCATCACCACCATGATTAATAACAGCGTATAATTTGTAGAGAACATTATTTGGTGCATTTTTGTTCTCTTTATCATTTGAATTCGATAAATGAGATGTCATATAGGGTGAAACATCTAAAAATTCATTGTAATTTACTTGATGCAAAAGCTTTTCTGTTGAATCAAAAGCCATTTTGCATCGTTTGAAATTGATAATTAAGATTGGTGATAATTCACTGATTGTAATACGTTTATTAAGTATCACAGATTTATGACAGTTGCTGCAAAAAAATGAACGAACAGCTTCCTGACCAACAAAATGTACAAGTGCATCAGTTAAATGATGCATATTGTCTATTTCAATCAATAGCATATTAGTAATTTCTTCCTTTTTAAATGTATATAAGCACGACGAACATTCTCCAGATGATAGAAGTTTAATATTGAATATTTGATCAACAATAGTTGTTTCTGTAGATGAAATCGATGATATAGACAAATGTGATGGTAAACAACAAGACATATTTTGTAAAAAACTAATAATAAATTCACTGACATCTTCTTGATGTCCAATAGTAAATACAGGTGATATAAGATGTATATGAGTTCTAATACAGTCAGCCGATGGTATAATAAAGATATCTGACTGAACAGATTTTTTTGTTGATGATGGATAAATTGAAGCAATGATTTTTGTCAATTCGCAAATAGAACAAAATTTGTTTTGTTTGGATAACTCGCCTGAAATAAACATGTATGAAAATTATTTTAACTCAACAAAATTCATCCTATTAAATATTTTCTTCTGAGATTCTATTCTGTGAATAGTTCTAATGACTTTCATTTTATGGTTGCAAAAGATCTTGAGAAAATAACAATACATATAGTAAGATATAAAACAATGAAATTTCATGAAAATGATATTTTATTAGATATTCTATTGTTTTTTAAACCTGAGTCTGATATATATTGTAAATTATTCACTAGAGGATGCTACTCACATGTATTTAATTCATTAAATCGGTCACATAACCATTCGATCAGAGGAGGTGTATTTGCAAAGCACTGTAAAGCTGCATTAATGTAACACATTTTATTGTCAATATTTTTTAAACCAATTATTCGTTTTCGTAACAGATTCCAATTCATTGTTGGCTTATTAGTGGAAAAATTAGTAGAATCAGATTGTATCAGAAGGTAATCATTATTCTTTTGTGGATCAAGTGGTTTTTTTGACGGTGTTTTGTCACGGATATCAGTGTTACATTCATCAATACTACTGATCATTCCTAAATAGAAGAAAAAGATGAATGAATTAATGAATTAGTTTTAGATTCTCCTCACTTTGTTTTGAATCATAAAAGTTTATCTTGGCATTGCCTGAAGACATATTAGATTTGTAAATAGAATTCTGGAAATGAAGATTTTCATTGTCTAAATTACAGTTATTGGAAAACAAAACGATACCGACATTGAGTAATATACTATCATTCATACTCACGTGCAAAGCTTACACGTTCTACACTGCATGATGATGGTGCAATCGAAGATTGTTGTTTCTGATCAAATCGATTCACTGAAAATAAATTATATATATGATATATGTGGTGATCAAAAATCAAAATTCAGTCAAGTTTTAAATTACCCTAGATAAAATTAATTATCTTATTTTGTTCAATATGATCTCCGTCAAAATTCAAATTTTTATTTTCACTAGACAAATTATTCGAATTCTTTGTTGTACATATTTCCAATGAGTATTTCGTCAAAAAAGAGGAACAGAATCATCTAGGTGGATATCACCAACATATGATGTGTTCAGAAACAATTTCATCATTTTCGAACAAGGAACGATTAGTAGAATAATCGTTTGAACTTTCAATTTGCTAAAAATGAGCTATGGAATATTGTGAAAAAGACTTACTATTTGGTGATTGTTCATCGAATGACTGAGCATGTAAAGTTAACGATAAATTTCCATTTTGATCATTATTTTTAAGATTCTTATATTGTAAATTGACAGATGATTCATTTGACGCTGTTGAATCGAGAATTTTTCGATAGAAATCCATGGTACGTAAAATGAGAGTGCCATTAATAGATAGATAAGATTTCCAGAGTTCTGGAATATTTATGTCTTGAAAATATAATGTTGGATCTACTTTATAATGAAGCAGACGGTTGATGAATGTTAGATCAATACTATTTGGGATATATTTAATATAGCCCTCAGGATCCAGTTGACTATGAGCTTCAAATAAATTATCGGTAAAAAGCAATAAACAGTCATCTACGAGACAATTTGCAGCATCTCTGTCAATCTTCTTTACTAGAGACAATGTTGAGATTACACTACATGGGTGCTGCAAAAGTTGTTGACAAGTTTTCTTGAGGCGTAACTCGTACTCGGTTGGAGTTCGTGTGACATTTAAAAAAATATTTTCGATTTCTTGAATATTGGCGTCTGTAATAGCAGTATTGTCTCTAGTCGTTGACTTTGGACTGCAATGTGTTGAATGTACATCCATATTTATATTATCTAAAAAATATTGAATTACATTTTCTTTATCAATATGGAATATCCGAGGTAAATACATTCAAATCGTTAGTATATACAATCAGTAACACTCATTTTATCTTCCTCAATAGATGTTGAAAATGCGTTAATGAACAGTATTCAAAAAAATGCCATCCGTGAATATGGTCAATTTCTCTACACTTAGATATATTTCATATGTTGTTAGTGTGTGAATCAAAGATATTTCCTTTGTTGAATCTAAACATTTTGAGGCTTTTTAAGTTACATAATATCTAGAAAAGTAACGAACTTATTGCTCAATTCAAGATCCAATTCATTAAGCTATCTTCACGTGACATTTAGCAGCACAGTAGTATATTCGTATTCAATGAGTATTTCCTATAAAAATGTAAATTTTGTCAATAGACAAATTTTTTAAATATTCCATGTAGTATAAATCGATCTCTATACCATCATTGATACATTACAAAGTGAATTCTTCACAAAAATACACTCTAAAAATGACCGAAACTTTTTTCAGATAGATGTTACTGATTGGTATAGCATCTAAAATTTATTCGACTACCGATAAAAGAATAAATCATATGATTATTATATTTCTTCGGAAAAGTTAACAGTGATTCGAATATCAATCGATACCCATAAAGTCTAATTGAAAAAAGTAACAATATATTCGATTTACAATAAAAGAGATTGATTTTCTTTAAATAACTCGATGAATGAAACGTTCTTGGTAGTATCAACAAATTTTTTTGTATGGAACTACTCTGATAAGCCTGTTAGATTGTCATACCATAGAAATGAGAATACATTCATGTAGCTTGTCAGAATTTTATGCAATAGATAGAAGAAAATATTCAACCTTTGTGAAATTTTAATTAAAATTACTTAAATTTTAAAAATTTTAAAAACTTTTATTTATGTTAAGATGGTTCCGAAACACTTTCATGATTAAGAAGATGAATTCTTATAAGATATTTTTTATTGCATAGTTTGATTAATTTTTTGAGAATTTCGTACACTCAATCAAAACCTATATTAAAACTCTATCTCATATTTGGATTCCTTGTGAAGTCAGCACAGTGTGGCATGCCAGATTCAACTACGATTTTAAGAAAAATAGATACTTATTCTTTGTTGTCTACTGATCATTCAATATGTTTTTATATTGTGTACTCGACTAGCTCTGATGTAGTCATTGAAATCACAACAAATACACTACCATCTCAGGCTTTTAATGAGTTGATATCTACTGTTCGATTAGTTTCTGTCAACTTTATCGTGTTAAACGAGCATCAATATTGATCAGAGAAAAATCAAGATTTCATCTTTAATGCACAACTATTGACAAAATCTATACTATCTACTTTACTTGACATATAGAATAAACATTTTAACTAATTTTACAACACTCACCACATTGAAAGATATATGTGAATAGAATTCGCTTATGTTTAACACTTACATCACGTCTAACATACTACATTGAAAGTTATAGTGGATAAATATACATTAGCAATGTGTTACTGATATACGACGCATATATATCTATCTCATGTGTCTGTTGTTATAAGCAACAAAAAAAAAACGTCTTAACGATCACGTGCCTTTTATATTTAAACAATCAATTCAATATGAAGCAAATGTTTCAATCGATTCAAAACGCTAAAATAAATGACATTATCTAAACTTTCATTTGAACATTTTGAAAAGGGAAACATTTGTTATTTATCATGAAAGAGTTTGCCGAAATAATTCTTCTGATACAATACTAATTAAGTCATGTTAGAAAAAATACTTAGCTACAAATATTCCAAGAAAAACTGACTCAAATTTGTGCTATCGAAATCGATTAGTTTTCTTCTCATAGATATATGAAAAAATAAAGGAAATAAGATATATTTTATAACTGTCTGTCTTATCTCATCGTTCCGTACTACTCAATCCTATCCAGTAACAGAACAACATTATATAATACCAATACAACACAATATTTTTTATTTTTCTCCAGTAACATATATGAAATTGTTAGTCAACCGTCTACTGTTTTCGTTGAGTTTTCAAATAGACACAAAACTGCATTGAATGATACCCAATTCAGAATTAAGACAAGCAAAAGAAACAGCTCCAGATTTCATGAATTAAGACAAGACCATTTTTTGTATATACAAAGTTTTGTTGCAAAAAACCATGTTTTGGCACACATAAACTTCATTGATTTAAATGAACATTCCAATCATCACGAGTGCTTACGAATCTGATACATTCTGTTCTTTTTAGTTGATTATTAGACTACATGTAGGTTCTTATACAGCGATTTATAGATTTAAATGCCGACCAAGGTCATGTATTTATATTGGATGCATGATTCTTTTCGTTTTCTTTCATGGATTAGTTTATGTCTGTTCCAATTTTAAATTCAGTTCAAATAATTATATTATTCTTACAACTTGAGCTATTGCTTGATGTACTATTGAAAAAATGATCTGCTAGTTAATATTAAATGACTATAATGGTAGAGCTGATTTTATGTTATTTTGAGTGCCTGCCATTGTCACATACAACAAAAATAACATTGATAACTGCAGTTTTGCCCCTCTTGAGGTTTTATGTTAAATAAATATAATCATTTTTTTCAAAGTTATTGACAAATTTATTTTCAATTATTTTTGACATGAGAATATCTTCATCGTCTTCAGAATATTGAATCATACAAAAATCGATTATCATTCCCTTATTTGATATCTGTAGAACATAGTTTTTGAAAAAAAGTATGATCTAATGAAGCACAACAGATCAAGACGCAAAACAGATTTTCAATTTAAAAACAGATCAGAAATCTCCGAAAATTAAAGATGATCGAAGCCCATAACTTAAAAATACATTAATCTAACATGATCAGCTAAATTTGAAAGCTTCTTTCATGCTTCTTTTTGAGAGAATGAACTCAGTAGCCATATCAAACAAAAAGTGCGAGAAGACTAAATTTACTATTATTTGAATTTTCTTTTGATTGATCGAATGAGGATCTAGTTCATTGAATTCAAAACTTTTAAAAATCAGTCGTCTGAGTATCAGAATGACTGTTCTTTGTTCATTATCTGAAATAAGCACAATAAGACAATTCGATTGAATCAAAGAACATAATAAATAAGAAAATTTATTGTAAATATGCAACTATCCATACGAAACAAAGTAATAAGTGTTATACGAGAGTACAGTGGGCGCATTCTACTTTTTCGAGTAGAGTTCAAAACAGCATGCAAACCAAAAGAGGTGCGTGGCACACTCCCTTAGATTTTGCTTGGTGCACCCATCACTCAGAACACTATTTTTTATAATTATTTGCTCAGAATTTCTATTAAAATATCAAATTAAAACTATTCCGCATATTTCACTGGAATTCTTCTCTAAAAGTGCAGCAAAAAAAGGCAAGAAAAATCATTCTTTCATCTGAAACTTAGTTGAAAAAACTCGAACTCTTTTTAGAGACAATATATTTACATATTAAAAAGTAAAACATCGGCGACTCCATAAATTGAAAGAGATGACTAACATAAACAAATCGGTAGAATACGGAATGCAATCTGATTGGTGTAAATAAAAAAAGATAAGCTACACACAATATTGTGTGTAGCGTGTGAGTGTAGCTTATTTTCACCTAGAGTGGATTACGCACGAGATAATGAATGGTGAAGTTCTACTACTAGCGACATCTATAGTTTGAGAACAAAGTGTCATCCAGAGCTGGGGCTTTTGCTGTTTTATAGCCTGATGAAATTTGTACTTGTGCTGAAAATTTCGTGTCTCTACGTTGAGCGATTCGAAAATGGCACACTCATTATTAAAAACTAATCAATCCTAAATCACCACGAAAAAAATCGATGTTGTGTTTAAAAATTGAATATCTCAGCAACGGTTTGTGTTGTAGAGCTGCGGTTGGTGGCAAAAAACTCAGAATTAATTTCTCTTTTGGTCTACGTAATGAAAATCAAGTTTAGAGAAACTCGATTGAGCAGTGGCTGTAGCCCCTGGTCGTGGCTTATGTGGAATGGCTGTTAAATAATCATTCAAAATAATCATAATATTTTTGTATGAGGAAAATATTGTTTTACATATTTAGGAGTTCTATATTTACCCTGTACACCTAAAAGACGCAACTTTTCACAATTGATTCGTGTTGCATTTTTTATAGACTTTTCTGTTACTCTTCTCAGTGGTTGATACAGCACAGCAAGAAAAACATTATTCGCCAAACACGTTTTCGTATCAATTAGAAATTGTTCAATATAATCTTCATGAGCTTCAATAAGATCAAGCATAGTAAGATGAAGATATTCAATGATTGATAAATCTTGATTGTCATCTTCTGATTTTTTATTTCGTTTACCATATTGAGGTTTCATGTTAATTAAAGTTAATTTTTTCATAAATGGAAATGATTGAGCAATTCGAAGAAAAAATTCATGTTCAAAAGGTCGTTCATCAAATAATGATATTACAGAAACAAATTTAAAGAATCCACCTGGAAAATTATTCGTTATGTTCTCGTAATAATTCAGTGTATATGGATATGAATAAATATGACATTGACTTCGTTCAGCCTCAAAAAAATGATCAACACAAGAAATAATATGATTATTTTGAAAATCTTTGAATGTATACTGAATATCTTCTTTCGATGGTAAATTAATTTGATTATGAATACGAATAGTTGAACAAATGTTAAAAAGAAATTTGTTTAATCGTGACATATTATTGATAATATTTTTTTTCAAATCATTACCATCAACAAATGTGTTCTTGCCATGAACTATAAGACATAAACTAAGTTTTTCTAAATTCAACATTCGATGTAGAAGTGGGACAATTAGTTCATGATAAACACCCGTGTTTTGATCACAATATAGCGAAAAGCATTTTAAATTAGGCAGATTTTCCTAGAAAAGAGAACAAAATTCCATTTCATTTGGATAAAGTAGATATAGATCAAAATAATATACCGTATTATTGATTGTTAGTTGTGAAGAGCAAATGAAAGCAATATTAACATGAAGTGTATGAAGTTGATTGAAACGTCCATCAAGCAAATAAAGACAATCGATGAAATCTTTTACAGTGACATGTAGTTCTAAGAGAGTTGAAGAGATAACACTTAGAGGTGAAATATCAAACGATAACTGTGGATATCAATTTGAAGATTGACAGAAGTTTAGATATTGTAGGTTGGTGAACATAGCGAAAATATTTGTAAATATAAATGTATTTACAACTTCTCTAAAAGCTTGTTTGTTATCTTTTCTAATATGAATAATAAGTGATAAAATTTGATTTTTAAATAGATCAGTTAAAGTAGTTTCGACTAAACATAAATACAAGTCTTAAGAAATAAACTAATCATCTTTCGTATTGATTATATCGTATTATCGATTGTTATAGTTTTTTTAGTTAATCCAATGACATACAAATTTATTCTTATTCGAAATTTTATCATTTCCTTTCATTCTGATAATTTTATCCAAAATTTTATATTTAAACCTTTCAAATATAACGAATATTTTCAAAAAAATATCTCATTTCGGATATAAATATTCATATTCTTTGTGAAGTAAACTTTTTTTTGATAAGAATTGTATTGTCATTCAAAATTTATGTTCAAAGATAAATTAGAGATAAAACTAATTTATCACAAATAGTATATTGAATGATCTACTCCATTATATAAAATGAGTTCTGCTAATTTTTGTGACACTTATATATATTTTCGAACAAAATGGTGAAAATATTAAGCCGAGATTTTGTGATCCTCTTCACTTATTACAGACCTTATAGCAACCGAGCTCATAAATGATTCAGTATGCATGGTCTCCTAGTAACCGATGATAACAAGCATAAAATGCTTTTTATACAGCTCCGTAGCAATGGAAAAGGATATTGGTCGACATTAACAACAAGGCTTAGACTATTCTAGAACATTCTGAAGCCTCTTCTTAAAATTTAAATGGATGGAATACATTTTTTTTAATGTTTTAAATGGCGCAGCTTTGATTTTTAGCTGCTGATAATTGACTTTATAATAGATATTAACAATTATGGCTGATAATGTATTGATTTGCCAGTCATCATATAACCAACACAAAAAAGTATACACTGATTACGTTCTAACAAAAAAATAGTGCCAGAAAAAAAAAGTAAAAGAAAAAACAATTTCTGTTCGAAATGCAGAAAATAAGATAGATCGTTTCTCTGACAATCAATTATCTTTGGGTGTGGGTGTGGGTTGGAGGTAGGCGTTAGTGTGCCAGAAGAAAATATAAAAACTCCACACCCACACCCTTCATGTTCTTATCTTTCTGGCCTCTACAACCGGCACAATACTCTGTGCACGTGTTATCGTGTGTGTCCGTCTTTCGCGGTACCCACGTCGAGAGAGCTGTGATGTAACTCCTTTGTTGACGTCCATATCGAGGGAATGTGGGATGAGTCTTTCCGCAGCACTCACTTCGAGAGAGCTGGCTTGTATATGTATTATGTGATCACTCGATATCTCATGGATCAAAACTGGTATGGTTTGCGAACAGGAGCTTTTTTGTCTGAACTCTGATTTGAGTTGCGGTAATACATCTTATTCCGGTCAATCCATTTGGTTTCCTGGCTTCTCGTATAAGGAATAATATACTATCACTTCCATTAACTCATATACCTCGCGTACTTCGCATACCTATTACACCTCGGAGATTTGCACCAAAATAAATTGGAAGAAGCTTGCGAAAACCCAGGTGGATATCTCGGAAACTCAAATATCGGATCATACGTATAAGATTATTGATCAAAACTAAATAACTGCTGGTATCGAAGTATTACTATTGGAAACTTTATTTTATTCTACAAGTGTATTAAACACTATCAATTCAACTCAACATCAACTGTAATGCAACACCCGAATCGTCTGAGAAGAAAATTCTAACCCATCGCCTGCTTTTGATTAGGAGCAACTAGTGTTACTCGAATCGAACCGAATCTGAACTCATTTCTCAAAGGAAAAGATGAAGCGAACCGACCTGAACCAAACTCGAAGCAGTGAAATATAGTTTGATTCGATCTTTATAAGTGACTTTCTTCTTCAATACTCAATAATTCTTTTATTAGAAAAAAAGAGAATGATAAAAAACTAACTTTCACATGTGGTACATTTTTGTTTATCGCTTTTATTATTAGATAGCTATCCAACGGAAAAAAGTCAATTACTGTTTTTATTTATGAATCGTGAGTTTGCTTTTATTGAAACAAGAATCAAATATGCTTTGTAATATCAGAAAACGAGCTGGAACACAATATGTCTTCTTTCAGTTTGTACTTCCGCAAAATAAAAAGAGTTTTTTTGTTGATCAAAGTGCTCTCGATGTTCAATAGTGCTAATAATTATTACCTTCAGATCGTGAAAGAATGCTGATTAAGCATGTGATGATATTTCTTTCTTTGCATAATGCAGTGCGCATAATCAATATTCATTATATTATTCCGATATTGGTCTGAGTTCATATCCAACATTTGATTGTCTGTACACTCAACTCATCGAAGGTTGATTGAATGAACATTCATCTTATATTATGAACATTCAGTTGACTCCCTATTGTCGACGACCTGATAATGCTGAAAAAGAAATATCTAATATATTGAATGAAAATATAGCAAACAAGGTGTAACAAGTGAACAACTTCTTAATTGGTCAACACCCATCGATCTTGCTGAACGATTATGAAATGAATAATCAAAGTTTAGAATTATTCTATAATTGTTCATCACCATGGTTTGGCTCGAAATGTCAATATCGATTTGTCTATAATTCATCTTTGCCATTTAATGAAATTGTTGAAGCCTCTGTGAATAGTCCTTTCTGTATGAAGCCCAACGTAAGTATTACCACATGTTATCGATTTTTAGTTGATTGTCATTGCGAACTATGGTCTTTATGTCTTGACTGGCGACAACTCTATAGTGACAAAGTTGATTGTAAGAATGGTGAAGATGAACAATTGGTGTGAAATATTAAAGATGACAACATGTGCTGATGATGAATATCGATATCATTACTGACATTTACGCGAAACAGCTACTTCAGTGTTGACTGTCTCGATGGCAGTGAAAACAAAAGAAGGGGTGTGGGTGTAGGTTGTTGGTACGAATGCGAATGTGGTGATGTGCTTGTGGGTCTATACCGAAATCTTGTCTAGCACCAAGACCATAGTCGATATTCTTCTTCATCCCACAATTGCGCTGTCTGGGGCCGAAGCATGACCGTTTTACAAGAATTCGGTTTGTGAACTGGCCTGGCTAACATTAGAAGATGCTGAAAATATTGAAACAAAAACGTGCTGTTTCTCGATGTATGATGATTTAGAGTCATGAGAAATACGTGGATGTAAGCAAAGAAATGACAACTATGGAAAGCATATGAATTACAAGAACTCAATCTGCTAAGTAATCAATTGTTGTGAACTAGTATTGACGTAGGACATTCAAAAACTTCCGAGAATGCTAGTCTAATATTCAACATATAAAATATTAGACTAGCATTCTCGGAAGTTTTTGAACGCCCTATGTAAAAGCAAGAAACAAATGTGACTTTCTTTTTTTCTCATGTGCGATGTTTGCGTAGACATCACTTTTGATGAACTTTCTTCGATAGGCATTCGTTGTGACGCATTCATTTAGTACGCCAAGATAATCGATGAACTTGAACAGCTATTCATCGATCAGAGACTGCCACAAAGTAATTTTTTCGCTCGACGCTGAGGATATGCCAAGGTGCTTGTGTGCATGTCTTTGTTTCATCATTTCAAAAGAATATTATCCATTTATAAAAATCAGATTATAATCGAGTAAAAAATAATGTGATTTTAATTTATTTTTTGATGAAGAAATAATTCTTTTTAGTCCAATATTTTGTTTTTTAGCATGGATACATGACACTACTGCGTGTTAAAAGAAATAATGACCCTGGATGTTTTTGTAATAACTCAAGAACAGAAAGAACAATAGAGCTGTAGTTTTCACCAGTCGAAAGAGGAGACATCGAAACGTCTTTTTTCTTCAATACTATATAGAACGAAATCATTTTAAAATCAATCATTTCTGCAAATCATTGCAAAAAAAGTGCAAGAAAATAATCTGTCATTTCGATGATCTTCATACATCTTAATGTTAAGCAAAAAAAATTGTCTATTTAACCCTTTGGTTACGGGGTTTTTTCTATCAACAAAAAAATTTTGGTTTTTGTCATAAAGCTTGAAACAATGGATGTGTACGTGCATGACAGTACTATGCAATGATGCGCTAATTCTAGTAATACG
>CAJNSZ010000783.1:19127-51649 GCA_905329745.1 Rotaria sp. Silwood2 | reverse complement strand
GAGTGTGGGTGTGGGTGGGTGTTGTTTGGATGCGGGAATGGTTAGAATGGCAATAACGACACCCATACCAACATCAAACCAATCCCCACACCCACACCCTTAGAAAAGAGGGAAGCACTGATCGATTTGCGGAATAAACGTCAAATGACTAAGTACCCAGTCCGACTGGGACCCAGTTACTGGCACTGGTGCACACCTATTTCAGACCCTTCAGTACATTCACTCTTGTTAAAACGTTTCCTGCTACATTCATTTGCAGCTTCAACCACAGTGTCATCTTTGTCATTGCCATGAAGCCAACGTCATACGAGCTCTGAGATGTACTAAAGTGATCTGAGAGACTCAAAGGACTGAAGGAATGATGAGGTCAGACGAAAGCTAAATCGAGAAATCGACATTTTTTGTGAGATGATGAATTTGTTCTGTTTTTGTTTTAATAGACACTTCGCTACCCATCGCTTGTATCTCATTTCATATACAGAATGAGATTTTCTCTAAAGTTTTAACTTAGCATCAGCATAAAATATGTTTCGATAGATCGCCTGATGGAAGATAATGAATGAATGAGAGCTGCAATTCCTCATGCATCTAATGGCTCACTCACTCTTCTAAATGTCAAAATAATTTCATTGTTACTTTTGATGCAATATATGTTACTTCATTATTGTTTTTTCCTGAAAAGAACATATCCTTATAAAGACTCTGCATAAAAACTTATCATGAATCTCATGCATAAGGACGCTCTTGTGTTCAGTAGAGAAGAACAATCAAACTCTTCATAGATAGATTAAGTAACGTAGTTATGTTAAGTACTGCTTGATCTTTTGCCTTGTATAAGATCTGAATTTCTGAGGTTACAGCTTAATATATTCATTTTGAAGGCTGCTCGTGCGAATGGGAAAACTGCAAAATTAAAGTGGGATGCTTTTGATACAACAATACAGCAGATGAAACCCTCTAAGAAGCAGATCGAATTTATTATCACTCATTGGGACCAACAAAACCAATGGACTCCACTTCATTATGCCGTCTATCATAACAATACTGATATTTTTTCTAAATTAACTGAAGAAAAGAAAAGTCGTCGATGTGGCATGTACCGAGTGAGAAGTCTATTTACTTTATTCATTATTCTTTTCATCGATCTATATATAGGTATTTTTTGCTTTGTTTCTAAACCTACTGAAGACGAGAATCATTTTCGATGTGGTATGTAACGAATGAAAACTCTATTCAGCTGATTCATTATTTTTTTCATCGATATTTACATAGATATTGATATCGATGGAGGACACGGCGAGCATGTTTTGCATGTTGCTGCTCAATCGCCTAACATCTGGTCTGATGTAAGGCGTATTTTGATTGCATGTGTGGAAAAAATTTTCAGGACTAGCATTCGAAACTTTACATGAAAAAGGCTTTCTTTATCGAATCGTACTATTATAGGAAAAAAAATTTTGTTCTTACAGTAGGCCTGTCTTACTAGTACTGTAGTGCTTTTTCATAAACTTATAGTTTACAAAATTCAAAGTAATCGATGGCTTTCCGTTTCATACCTCGAAGCTTCTTTTCTCTCTTGCCAATAATTAATTTTTTCGAGCAACTTATTTCTGCTATTTCATGATCTCACTACATATATTATTGTTCATAATTAGTCTTCAGAGAAAAATTTATAAAGCTCAAGTAAACAGAAATTCATACATGAAGATGAGAAAATGGTTCTGCTCTTTTTCATTGAATAATACTTTGAACACGGATGTGGGTACGAGTAAAGGGAGGAATGACACCCACACCCACACTCTATTCACTTATGTTCAAGCGTCTGTGTACTTTGAAATGTCTTCATCCTATAGTAAATCATTTACAATTCTACAAATTCGACTATTTCTATGTATTATAGACGCAAAAAAATGAAGTAGTGCACCAGAGCTCTGGTCACCTAACGAATGCAAAAGGATCAATCATTCACAAAATGCAATCATCTACCCATGAAGATTCTGTTCCTCCCATAGTGCATCAAATCTTCGAACTTAAACCCAATGTCAACGACGAAGACGATGAAGGACGCACTCCGCTTCACTTAGCCGTACAATACAATCGATATGCATATGCAAAGTTATTGATTGCTCGAGGAGCCAATGTCATGGTAAATATAACTAGAGTTAATACGTAGATCCTTGCAAAATGTCGAAGTTTCTTGCATCCCATCCCTAATTTTTCAAATAAAAAGTTTTGTTTTACCACAAAAAGATGTACATCTGGAGAGAAACATTTAGAAAGGACTTTCTCAGAAATCTGAGACAGAACAACCATTGAAAACAAGTAGCGCTCATAAAAAGTTGATTCTTTTGACCCTAGACTGAGACAATAGTCTAGAAGTGAAAATTCACCTGTGTTCATCTGTTTCTCTTTAAGGCAGTAACCACATGGTAATAATAATTCAAATAATCACCAATATTGCAAAAATGGTTACAGATATGGTTCATATGAGGACAAATATGGTCGATATGATTGTATCTGTAGCTTTTTGGATCTTATATGGTGTCATTCAGACCATAAATGTTCCCTCTGGGATTAGTATTGTGACAATTTTGAGCGTAGTTTTGCGAATTTAAATTATAATTCTGTGATATCATTGGTCAATAGTCTCATACTTGTGATCTTTAAGAGGATCTTTGTGGTTATTTAAATCATATCTTTGGTCGCATGTATCATAGCCACCATGATTTCTGCCATATTTATTGCCATTTGGACCCCATTGATGACAATTTTTAGCATTTGGTCACTGGTACCGTGATCATTTGCACCTAGTGCTGCAGACAGAGAGGTGAATTTCGGTTTCTGAATCCCATCCTTTCGATCTAGGGAACATAATAATTTCGAAAAAGATTTCGTAGGTTCAGTTTGAAGAAATTTAATGGTTTATTTCTATTCATTTTCTCTCTATCAAGAATCAATGGGATAAAATACATTTATTGATTTTTCATGTACATATAGACTGATCGTTGTAATCACCGACAAAAAAATGAATTCATTAGTTTCTCATCTGAAAACTAATCTTTAGATCCAAGTTCATGAATTTGATCATGATATTAAGATAATTATGTTGCAAAAAAAAATGAATAACATCTTGGCTTGGTTTTATGCCCTGTTCACCATTTCACACATCAGTAATAGATTGAACAAAGAGACATGAATTCATGAGTATTTTCTGTTTATGATCACGGATATTTCCAAAAATTGTTAATATTAGCAACGTACACTTCAGACATTTTTCTGCTGAAGACAAAAAATAGCTGACTTCAATTTCGTCAATATCCTAGAACAGGTTCAAAACGATTTCTAATAGTTTTTCATAATATATTAGTTCTCCTTTTGAACTCGAATAGGAATAAGAAGTTACCGTCACTTGACTGAGGAACTAGACAGCTAACAGCTATCCGATCACAGGTAACCGAAATGATATTATGTGCCAAGCCATTAGAAATATTTCATTGGTTTTGTCCAGTGACCAGTTACTTGATAAGTATTGTAGTCACTTATGCATTACGCATTATCGTTATATTCCAGGTGATGTGACTCTGATAATGGTAAAATCTCATCTCTACTACTGAATCGATTAAAAACCCAATAAAGATTTTTTTTCATAACAGATGAATTATAAAAAGTATACAAAAAGGGGCATACTTATGATGAAGTACTTTGTACTCTCTTTTTCCTGCTTCTCAAATTTGCCCATCACAAACGCCCTCTCATGAAAGCTGAATTATGTCCATGTGAGAACAGCAGATTTCCTAAAAAGTTTCTAATATCGATTACATTTTATGAATTTTTGACTTATCTATTTTTGATTGTTTTTATCGAGTTCTTAGTGAACTATGTAGATCAAGGAAAAACAGAAGACTTGTATACTTCCTTGTGCATCTCAGTATTTCTTGATACTTTCAGACTCTTTTCTGTACTTCTGTTATTAAAATAGAACGAAAATTTCTGTCTTTAGAAATTCTCAATAACTAAGTACTATTGTTCTGTGTTATGGATAAAAATTAAAAGTAAATATTTCCGCTTCTCTCACAGTTCTTGGTACTTATTTTGAGAATATTGGTAAGAGGTGTGAAATCTGCATATAGGTTGCAGCGACATGGCCGAAAAATCACATCGTCGCAGGAGACCGTGTAGTTTCCTAACTCATGCACATTAAAATCATCGGTACTTCTTTTCAATTTGTTCTGTATACTGTAGGGAAGTTCCAGCAGACCTGAAATTCTTGATGTTGATAAAGGTTTGTTGTGGAGAGATTACACCTTGATTATAGCTGTGTTTGGCTATGAGTTCCGCCAATGAAAGAAAAAAGGCGACGAGTACAGCCATTCTCAAATATCTTTCAGGCAGCAAGTCTGCTAAACAAAGCGTACTATGAATGCTGTCAAGAACATTCATAGTTTCCGATAATATGTCGCCATTATATTCATTGATTCGCTGAGGTGAAGACTGAATTTATCGCTTTGAAATCTATATTATTTTAAGAAGTTCTTTTAACTATTTATTTGCTTCTTAAGGCACTCACAAAATTGCGAGCAAGCGTCCTACATTTTGCATTTTTTCCCGGTGCAATGACAGATAGTACAGCATTAAAAAATATGGTCGATTTGGTTCTGTATTCTCAAAAAGACAAATCCGTTAAAAATACTGGAGAAAGCGATCTCGTGAAAGTAGCAACATTGGAAGGTACCACACCACTTGGATTCGCACTCTGCCATCCAAATGTCACCGAAGAGCTCGTGAAATCTGTCGTTGATATTAACGATAACCAACTCGCTTTCACTCTCAATATAGTAGCCGGTCCTCGTGGTTTGCAAGTAAAAAAACAGAAACAAACGTGGGATTACTTGAAACCATTTGTGGAAAAACTAGAGAATTGTAAAGATAAAACAGTATTACCACAAGTATTTCATATTATATGCCAACATGACAATGCAGACCTTTTAAAATGGATTTATCACATTGCTAAGGTTAGTCTGTATTTGAAGTTTAGAGACCGTCCATGCTATGGATGGCACTCATCAACATCTGTAATGGCTTTATTTTTTCATGGTTTCGACATAATATCAATGAATTGTGGATAACCAAAGGAAGAAAGATCTCAATTCCACAAACTACAGTTATCCCTATAATAATATCGCACCAGTTACTTTTTATCAATACGGAACTGATGAAAAAATGACCGGAGAATAGGATGATCGAGAACGATATGGCAAATCAAGGCTTTTTTCGTTCTATTGTCTTTTTTCTTCTACCACCATGAGGGGTGTGAGTGTGGGTGTGCCTCATCTCTTCACTCACACTCACACCCATACCCTATCGAATAGATATAGTAGGGTTGATAAAGAAGGCTTCAGAGTGCGTAAAATCCAACGGAACTCTTTGTTTTTTTAATGAAGTCTACATTTAACTGTTATTCGTTTAATCTTTGAATGAAAGAACGTTCGATTCTTCATGACTTCATGCATTTTAGGAGCAATCTTTGAACTGGCCAACATTGAGGACCTATATCGATGAACCCAATCATGCAGGATATACTCCCTTACTTACTGCCGTCTTTTACAAGGCGAAAGAATGTGCAGAGTTTTTGATAACGGTAAGTATTTATTTTAACTTCTTTCTCTGCATTGCACATTTGATTATCAATAAAGTCGGTATCGATGGCTTATCAGCCCATTCATACATGGCAGACTTTAATTTTTTCTTCAATTATTGAAAATTGAATGTCTAAAGATGAGATATTGAGCTACTCGGTGCGTCGTACATTTATCGATGCAGATGAAAGTATCACGGACACTGAACCGTCGCGTTAGATCGAGAGTGTATTTGATTATTTTAATATTTTAATATCTGAATAGAACTTCAATATGTCATACATGAAATATTTTCAGTGCCCTTTTATTATTCTAGGATTACAAGGTCAAATTAGTGCATTCGAACAACGATGACGAAAATATTTTGCACATATGCGCCAAGCAAAAAGAAAATAAGAACTTATTTGATATGATATGGAGTAGACTAGATGACGAACACAAGGATAAGCTGATAATTCAGGCTGATGCCGAGGGTAATACCCCATTACATACGGCAGCTCGTGCCAATAATGCACACATATGTGAAAAATTATCAAAACATATTGCTGAACTGCAAAAAATTGGGAAAGAAGTGAATATTTCATCGAGTAGAACGGTGCTTCATGAGTTAGCCGAAGCTGGACATATCGAAATTATGGAAAAAATGTGTCCTCCTCCTGAAAATGACCAAAACATATTGATTGCTAGCAGAAAAAAGGAATTGATCAAGAGAGATGCTAAGGGATATACTTGTCTCCATTTTGCCGCTGCTCATGGTAAGCAACTTTGTATTATTTGGAGAGCGATGAGAAAAAAGAATATATAAATCAGTAATCGAAGCTAATAGGAAAATCTTCATTGGAGAAAGAGTTTATTTGACTCATACATTTACAGAAAAAACAGTTTTCCTATCTTTGCACTTAGGTTTACTAGTTATTTTGCCATATTCTTTTTTAAGCAAGCTATTTAGCTTTTTACTTCTTCATTCTGGTCACGTGTTTCTATATTTAATCTTTTCATACGTACTCAAAGTTCATTTATTTATTGAAAAAAAAAGGACAATAGAAAGCAGATTTTATACAAGATAACAGTTTACGGAGGAAGTCTTCAAATGATGCATGAATTTTAATTTGCGACTATTTATATTATGTAGATCATAAAAAGTTATGAATAGCCTGACAAGAGTTCGGACCCATAGCTTATTGCTGCTGAGATACCGCATGTTTACGGCACTTTCGAAGCATAGTGCTTTGGTTTCCCTCAGGAACATCAGAAAAACTGACTTTAGAATTTCGACTTGAAACTTCGTATAATGACCTGCTTTAGTGAGAATAGTTTATTGTGAAAGTTTCGGATCTTCTGACTGCTCCTATTGTAAAGTGAAAACCTCGGAAACTGCGTGTGTGTGCCAGCGATGCACAAGCATACTTTTACCATAATTGTATTCTATGATAAGGGTAACCAAGAGATTTGAAATTTTCACAATAAATTATACTTACTGAGGCTTGTTACTATACAAAGTTTCAAGTCGGAATTTCCAACTCAGTCTTCGTGATGTTCCTGAGAGAGACCGTGGTATTGTGCTTCGAAATTACCGTATATATGCAGTATCTTAGCAGTAATAAGGTATGATTATTGAAAATTAAAATATCTTTTTATTCTTGAACCTATCATACCAGCAGATTGTTATGAAGTTGCAAATAAACAGCTATAGAACAAGAAATATTGAAAGTATCAAGAAAAATTAAAAATAACGCACAGCTCCATCGTATGATTACACCGTCGTAGGTGGTTGTATGAGTATCCCTTGGTTATCAGTTCGAAATAGTTCTTCTTGCCTTTTTTATTGTGTCACTGATTTGAGTCAATTATCATTTTCGTGTCTTATTATTAAATCAGTTTAATTAAGAGTCGTGACACATACATTTGGTAGTTCGAGACTGTTTTTGTTCCACAATTATCCGCTATGTAAATGAGAATAGTGGGAGCTGTCACTGAGTAAAAGATAGGGAGATCGATAAATAACACTTCATCTTGCCGCTTGCTGTAGGATAAAACATGATTTGTATTTTTTTGTCGATGGGTTTGAGATCCAACAAGTGAACCAAACAGACACATCTCTATTCGATTCAATTGGATCTACTTTTTGAGAAATCTAATAATGAATCGATTAGATTTACTGGAAATGAATTCTATTTGGGATTCAAATTTCATTTCGCTTAGAAAATGTTTCAAAATTTGAAAATACTCTTTGTGTAATCGTTATGGAGGTTGTTATCTGACAGAAACATATTCGTTTCCATGTTCACTGTAAATTTATATGCAGTTTGAGAGAGCTTTCTGCTGATCACATTAATACCGTCTTGTATGAAAATAGGTTATCAAGGGAAGAAATAATGCTGCGTCACAATATTAAGCTTATAGCCCTTAGGACTGTTAATGACTTGGGTAAACTCTTATGTTTTTATTCATCATACGCTTGAGTGAGACAATAGAAATCAACTCAAAATAGTGCTGATCTGCTTTAGGTAGTGATTGTAGCATTAGGAGAATGATCTTAAACATGGTTTTGTCAATTGCCATGTGTACAAATTTTGTTAAAAAATCTCAAAATGTCACCAGAAATGTGGTAACAATATTAAATAAATAAGTTCTAAATGCCGTAAGATGCCTTTTTTTCATTTCCCTAATATAAATGAATGAAAGGGAAGTAAGTTGAACCATTGAAAGTATTATTCGTGTTTTAATCATATGCTTTGTGACAAAATATCTTCAAACAATGTTTCATTCGATGGTAATGATGCACCAAATCATTGGTATCGGCGAAATGCACCTAAATGAATCTTTCAATACATCAAGTCTATGATACACGAAGAATGAACAATGCTTAAAATTTGAGAATACTAGAACCTATGAAAGGCTACATCTTTGTAATATGCTGATATTAGTAGACGCCAAAACCAGGCAAAAACATTCAAGGAGTAGTTTGAATGACATGGAAAAAGAGATGGAAATCTTTCGTTGAAAGTTGACAATATAATTTAGTTTAAGATCTGATCTATTCAGATTCCTTCTTTTGTGGAACTCACGTATGTTTTCGAAGAAAATAGTGAGTGTAAGTTTTCAGTACGAGGTTGGCGGCTCCACCCTCCCCCACCCCCACCTCATTACAGACACATAGCAACGAGAAAGAGAACATTACAAACATACACCTCATTATAGCCCCCCCCCCCCCATTACAGACCATAGCAACCCCAGGCAGGCAAAAAATAAGGGAGGACACCCGATATGACTAGTCTCAAATGTCCGCACTACCGTCTGGCCTAGTCTTAAGTGATTTGCAGCCCGTCAGGACCGGCTGTCTTGACGCACAAAGTCTAGCAACTTAATATAGACTAGTCCGAAACATGCTCTCACCGTGTCATGACTAGTCTGTTTTGTATAATCATACTGTCCAGACGCATCAGTCTAACGATAAAACTCAGAAGAAAAGGAGAGCATAGGTGGATTCGAACATTCGATCCGACAATATTGAATAGCTGACTAGTCCAGATTATTTTCAATAGCAATCCAGACTAATATGAAGAGCCACTTGTATTCGTCATGACTGATTGTTTTTAAGGAACTAACGTCAGTTTTGATTCAGAATAGTCTGAACTTCTTAGATAGTCTCTTTTGGTTACACTTAAGTATACGAGCAACTCGTTTACGCTCGTTTATACGGAAACTAGAACGATGTATCCAGGGAGAGTTGTCTATTGTACGTTCTTTAAATTTTCAGACTGTAATAATAATTAAGAATAGTTTTATTAGAACAATGAATTTTAGTATTTTTCTATGAGAATCTTATTATATCTTAATATAAAATCTGATGATTTGAAGTGAAAAAGAGATTTAAATCAGAATTATAGCTTACTTTCAAATTCAAATCGGAAATGTTGTAAATGAAGATATACGTAAGCTATGATATGAAAGGCAAGATTTTTTGAAAATATACATTATTTTTATTTTCTTTTGAAATTTTAATTGTTTTTCAAATAGAAAATAATATTTTCCAAATATCGAGGTTCAAAAAAATTTTCTTTTGAAGGAAAGTTAAAAAATTCTCAATCAATTTTATTTAGCTTTATTTAGCTGATTTGCTATTGTATATTAAACATTTTTTTATTAATATTCACACTTGAGAAAGTGTAAGTCAAACTGTATTAACTAGCATTCTAGAATGTCTATTGACATGTTAAAGTTGATCACTTGATCATATGGTTTAATCGGGGAAAGTATAGGTAAGTGACATATGCTACGGATGTTCGAATCTAACTATGCACATACTTCTATCATTTAGACTAGTTCGAACTAGACCACTACATATAAATAGATCCTAATAGATGTCGTGTCACTGACCCTCGTCCTTTTTTAATTTACAATCTATTTCGGACGAGTCCAGATCGATGCTAAACATTGCAAACGATTTCAGACTAGTCATCTAGGAGTTCGTTTTGAGAAAAAGACTATACCTAACGTGCCGTCTGGACTAGATAAAAGATTAGTCTTTTTACCCGTCTTTTGCTCGCCTGGGACTTCACAAAAAGAATTCTACTCGAAGTATATAAATAAAAAAAGCAAGATTTGCTGACAATCAATTATCATAAGAAAAGAATTATCGTCTTTGAGAGAATTTAAACATTATATATTTTGCCATCAGCACAGTGAAAGTAAAGAAGATATGTGAGTTCCACATTTCAGCCCCAAAGGGGCTGCGCTAACAAGCTTTTTTTCAATTTATAAGAAATTGTGAAGTTTAAGATGTCTTCAAAATCCTAAGCAACCCAAATCACAGCTACTTCAGATATAGAAAAACTTAATGTCAATTTGAGCACGATTAGTACTCAGTCTTGTTGTAGTTTTCTTCATTTTTACAATATTCGTATAAAAAATGTTGTTTTTCCCTAAAGGTCACATCAAGATTGTTGAGTATCTGATTGAGAAGATTAAACTTGAAGTCGATACAATTGGTGATCGTCGACTTACACCTTTGCATGTAGCCTGTGAGAATGGATATCTTAACATAGTTGAATATCTTCTCGAGAAGCATGCATCAACTACATTACGGAATGCTCGATGCTACAATTGTTTAGAAATAGCCGTTACTAATAAACAAGCCGAAATTGTTAAAAAGCTTTTCGACAATTCAACATGGCGGGAAATGATGCGAAATGCTCAACCTATTGATAATAGTGCAGCTTATGATACTCCCATGCGAAAACTAATCCGATATTTACCTGATGTGGCTGTCTGGGTCATTGAGAATAAACTTACAAGTGTTATTGGTGGACCTGGACAAAAAATATACAAAACCGTCTATGATTACGAATTTTATGAAGATATGTGCGCTGTTAAGGATTGGTATACTAAAGGTTGGTATCACATCGAAATCATGTTTGTATTTGCATTCAAGGACGAATCAAAGTATCACCATATTTTCTCAACAATTTATGTAGTACTCTCAGATCACATTGAATATCAAATATGAGCTTTTCCTTCAAAATATACACTGCTAAGACTTTTAATAACAGTAATTGATGATGATAGTTTCAATCATTTCAGTTGTTTCTATCTTTAAATAGGAATATTTCAAAAAATGTATTGTTTTGATACATAGATTGTGTCTCTGAATATATATAGGTGCCAATACAATAGAATGAAAAAAGCTGAAAGTTTTAGTGATCAAAAGTTTCAAACAAAACTTTCGAGGCTCATTTTCAAGATGATCTCAGAAGGAGTATATAGATTGCTTAAAAAAGTGCGCTAATAAGATGCAAAAAAAATGAAATTTATCACAATATTTTAGTTTCGTTAATTGACAAGCTATCATTGCTTAATACTTTATGATGATCATAAATATCATAACTATCTTGTTTCAAAATGGTTTACAATCTAAAAAAACTTAAATTATTTGTTAGTCTGTTTCCTTTGACTCCGTGCATGACAGTTGTTGCGCTTTTCATCTATCAAACTCGAAGAACAAGATGATGATGCCAGGTTTTTGTTATTCATTGCATGTTCTTTCCAACCATTCCTGGGAAAAAACTGAAATCAGTTTGCACGATGAACTCTATTCGAGCTAGCTATGATCCTAACCTATTTCTGAACCTTCTAAAATATTAATCTAGCTTCGAAAGATTGTTATATTGCTCGATGTCCCGTGAAGAATGAACTTGAAAAGAAAGAAATCTATTAATTCAAGAAACTTTTCTAAAAATGTAAGAAGTTGTTTTTCTTTAGAGCTTGTCCGTAGGTAACGCACTCACGTTTCGTCAACTTTCGATCGGATTTTTTTAGCAACAACACAGTGTAGAGCCTTGAAACTTGGAGGATATATGTATGTTATGAAACACTTTAACATGTATGAGTTTCATGCAAATCGATTTTACGGTTTCGTTTTTATACTAAAAATACATGCCGGTAACGCACTCACAAAAAAGGCCCTCCGTTCATTGGGTGTTGTTAGAACGTGTGAAATTTCTGCAAACACTTGAATTGTAAATACAATAGCTACATTGTAATTTAAAGAAGATAGTTAGGGCTCTCTATATGAAAAATTAGTTATGAAATTCGTTGGGTTACTGAGAAGTTATACTACTAATATTGGGGTAACGCCCTCACATTTCGTTTTCTGATCATTTGTTCTTGTTGACTTACTACTTTCTTTCATACTTGCTATGGTAGAGAAAGCTCAGTTTTCTTTCATTTTCGAGGTATTACGGGTCTTCACGTTGAAATACAAACATGGCTCGCTGAGTCTCCCTGGGCTTTAGAATAGCAGTCGTTAAAAAAGAACATCCTTCATATAGTTCATCGGGACCTTCTGATATATGCATAAAGTACAAGATGCAACTTCACAGGTTATTCTACTGTTTCTCTGAAGATAATAATGAGCTCTTTACTTTCTACTTTTGAACCAAAGGTCTCACAGAAAAGAGCAGGAGCCTTTGAATTTAAACTATCTGGATAGCTCAGGAATGACACTATCTCGACACATTTTGTATCAATTGATTTTATACTTGGTGTTTATCAGGGGAAAACACATGTTACTTCTGCATTCGCACAACAGAGTTCTTTTCTGCAAGTGCCAGTTTCTTAAAGTTTCGGTGAATCCGAAGACGACGAAGATTCCTAGCCAAAAGCAGCTTTGCACGGAACAGCCGCATCTGTCTACTACAAAAATTCTTTCTCAAAAGTATCATGCTATTTTCGTGATATAATCTTAATATTCACGAAATAAACTCGTACTTTCTTGGGGATTTCCATTCTTAAAGATCTAATTAATGCTTCTATCTTAGTAACAAAAGTGTCTTTTGCCGTTTTTCCGGCCTTTAAAGCTTTTCGAACGAAATNTTCTCTCAACACCAGAAGTATTGCACATCACTTCACACATATCACCAAGTATCTTGGAACCTGTTTCTAATACTAGGACTACAGGGCCTAAGAGTATCCCCCAACAGTAGAGGTTTAGGACCTAAGGGTACCTTCCTATAGTAGGACTTGAGAAGGTAAGGGTAACCCGAATAGTAGGACTTGAGAAGGTAAGGGTAACCCGAATAGTAGGACTTGAGAACCTAGGGGTACCTCTCTATAGTAGAACTTCAGGACCCAAGGGTACCTTCCTATAATAGGACTTCAGGACCTAAGGGTACCTCCCCTATAGTAGGACTTGAGGACCCAAGGGTACCCTCCAATAGTAGGACTTCAGGACGTATGGGCATCTCCGAAAAGTAGGGCCGTTACCCCGTTCCCGGGTAACTGGTAACGGATAACTTCTTCCGTAAGAATCGTTATCGTTACCGGGTAACGGTCTGGGAACGGTAACTTCCCACCCCTAGTACTAACACAGCTCATCTGTCAGATGACTTAGCATACATTAATAATACTTATTCAAAGAAATACGTATATTGCTAAAGCAATTATTAACAGCAACCCGATTATATTTTGAGGCTGAGCCTAGTAGAGCATTGTATGAAAAATCTGACTATGCTTATGCAGGTGGTGTTTTTTCTAATTTTTCAACATATTCCACAGCCTGTTAGCTTCTCACAAAGAACGCATTTATATGAAGGATGTCTGAGTAGCATTATTGATTTGCAAAAAGAACGATGTATACGGCTCTTACTTTCACTCTTCTCATTGGTATTAGTATTGCCAGTGAGTTACCATCGATCAGCACTCGATTACAGAAATTTCAACCGATCTCGCCAACTTCTGCTCGAATTACGGTTGACGTGGATCCCTGTTTATCATGTGTCAACGTAATAGGAGAGATCAATGCCTTAGTCTGTGAAATCACTAATAAAGGAATTCTGCTAAATTGCGATGGCTTGTGTGATTTTGTCGCCAATAAAACAGGTTCCAAGATACTTGGTGATATGTGTGAAGTGATGTGCAATACTTATGGTGTTGAGAGAACCGTCTTGCTCGCGATGATTCTTAGTGAAGATCCGATTTATGATTGCCAATCTGTAAAACTTTGTCCGAGTATGGAATAATAGATTTGTTATTTTCTCATCCTAGTGTTTTGTCAACTTTCTGATGTAGTTACATACGGTGGCGATGCTAAATTTACAAACTTTGGTGTTTCACCAAAGACTGGCATTCCTACCTCTAAATTCTTTCTTGACTGTTCTTTTTCAACAAAGTATGGCACGGGTACGGGTAGCTATCTCATCACAATTACTAATCCAAAGGGGGAAGCAATATCTGGTCATTACTGGATCGAAGAAAAACGACCTGGTTCACACACTGAACTGATTCCTCTTGATGCTATCCAACAGACATGCAATTCTACCCTAGGTGAGACTCATTAATGTAACAAACAATAGGTTAGTTCGTTTCATTTCATATTGAGTAGGCTTGTATGACGACTGGCTTGTTGGTACTTACACCGTCACAGCCGAATTCTGTAATGGAGTATGTGGATCATCCCAACCTTATACCAAGATCTATGACTTTGGCAACAGCTCATTTACAGTCACCAAATGAACGAATATCAAGTTGATTGTTCTTCTTCAATATCTTTGTAATTCTACTTGATATTGTTGCGTAATTTAAACATATAAAATAATTCACTAAACTACATATGGAGTTAGGAAGCAACAAAATCTTCTATTATGATTGGTGCAATGTGTAGCTTTTTTCGGAGTATGGATGTGAGTGAGTGTGGATGCGGATGTGAATGTGAATGTAGTGATTGGAAACCAGATTTAAACTGACACCGACCGCCATGCCTATACCCTTTTGCCAGTGCTTGCGTTTGTTACAATCTCCACATGATATTGATTTTAAACGAATTTCGATGTAGCGGATGACAAATCATGAATGGCCGCATTTTACATTTCAGATTGTAATCACGGAATAAGTCTTATTTAAAAAAACAAAATATACCATAAGATGCAGCGTGAAAAGCTCTATAATCTGAACAGCGAAACTTATTTTATTTGCGCACTTTTTGTTTTCAAAATAAGCGAAAATCAGTGAGACTAATTTTTCATGCTTCGAACGATATGTTTTTTTTTGCCATATGATGAATTTCTTTTTCTTATTTTATCTTTCATTATCGAATATATTTTACCAAAAATATAGAAAATATACCACAAGGTGCAACGTGAAAAGCTCTACAAATTACATCGAAAAGTTCATTTTATAAATGCATTTTTTGTTTCAAAATGGACATAATTCTGTGCAACCGGCTTTCCACGCCACGAACAAAAACGTTTTTTGGTACATGAGGGATTCCTCTTCTAGTTTCATTGGTTAATGCATCATAATCTTTTACACCATTCCATTGCATATTATTCACAATAGTATCCCTCACATAATAAACCAAAACATTGAGAATTTGCCATTAATTATGACCGCCAATATTTCTCTTTAGTGAAACAAATGGAAAAAAGTGATTTCTTGTATGTCAAAAAACGATTTTCTTCGTAGCGTAGAAAATCGGTTACACAGAATTATGTCCATTTTGAAACAAAAGATGCATTTATAAAAGAAACTTTTCGATGTAATTTGTAGAGCTTTTCACACTGCATCTTGTGGTATATTTTCTTTTTCTTGGTAGGGTGTGGGTGTGGGTGATAAATGGCATGTTGACTTATCCACACGCACACCGCACACCAACATACACCCAAAACCACACACCCACACCCACCCACAGCCACAGCCACACCCACACCCACACTCCACACACACCCACCCACACCCACATCCACACACCCTCAAATATAACGCATGAAATCATGAGAAGTGTATTTATTTCATTGATTGTTCTCTTTATCAATCTATGTTTGGGTGTTATTGTTTTTTTTGATAAATCAGGTCAAAACCAGAAACGTTTTCGGTGTGGTACGTAATGCATGAAACCTCTGCTTAATTAATCCGATTTGTTTCGTCGACTTTTATTTAGATATTAATATTAATGGAGGGCATGGTGAGCATGTTTTGCATGTGGCTGCTCAATCATCTGCCATCTGGTCTAATGTAAGCTTTATTGTGACTGTCTATGTGGAAAAAGTCTCAGATTTAACATCTGAAGCTCTACATGAGAAGATTCTTTCTTTATCGAAGTCTACTATAATAGGAAGATCTTACTAGTATTGTGGTAGTTCTTTAAGATTTTATAGTTAATAAAACTTAAACTAATCGATCAGATTTCAATTTCATACCTCAAAGCTTCTTTTTTGCCAATAAGTAATTTTTGTCTAGCAATTTATATCGGCGACTTCTAGAGAACAAATTTAAAAACCTCAAGTAATGAGAACATTATTCTATTCTCATTTATTGAATAGTACTTTGAAAACGGATATGAGTGTCAGTAGAGTGTGAGATGGCACACATCTTATTCAGATATGTTAAAGCATTAATGTACTTTGAAATGTTTTCATCGTACAGTAAATGAGTTACCATTTTACTAATCTAGCCATTTCTTTGCATTTTAGACCCAAAAACATGAAACGATTTCGCAAAGCTCTAATCATCACACAGATACAAAAGTACAAATCACTTTCCAAACGCAATCATCGATGACTGAACTTCCTGTTCCCGACATAATACACAGAATCTTCGAACTTCAGCCTGATGTCAATGACGAAGATGATGAGGGACGCACTCCACTTCACTTAGCTGTACAATACAATCGATATGCTTATGCGGAGTTATTGATCGCTCGAGGAGCCAATGTCATGGTAAATATAACTAGACTCAAAATGCGACAGTTCTTGAATTCTAAACTTAATTTTTTCCATGAAAAGTTTTGTTTTATCATAAAACATTGCAGATATCTGGATAGAAGCATTTCGAAGAGATTTTCTCAAAAATCCGAGAAAGAAAAACTATTGAAAATAAAAAACACTCATCAAAAGTTCACTAGTTTCAACTTAGAATAAGAAAAGGATTGAGAAATGTAGATTCATCTCTGTTCGCATGCATTCTTTGAAAGGCAGTAATCACATGACAATACTAATCCAAAAAACCACTGATAGTACAAAAATGGTTTCAGATATAGTTCAAACGACGACAAATATGGTCGACATGATTGTATCTATAACTTTTTGAAGTTCATATGCTATCATTTAGATCAAAAGGGTGACTGCTTGAATTATTACTGTGACAATTTCGAGTATAGCTTTACGACATTCAATGACAAGTTTTAGCATTTGGTCATTGATATCATAGCTGTAATCATTTATACTACCTGTTTTACGAACACATGATATTTAGTATAAGTTCTTATTTCTGTCCATATTCTCTCTATCAAGAATCAATGCGAAAAAATACATAGAGTGATCCTTTATATAGCACATAAACTGAATTCACTTATTTGTACTTTAAAACTAATTTATGAACTTGATCATACAATACAAAGAATAACTATATGGCAAAAAAATGAATAACATTTTGGCTGGTTCTGATACACTGTTCAGCATTTCACACTTCAGTAATAAGTTGAACATGAATTCGTGATTATTTTCTATATATGATCATGGATAATTTCAAAAATTATTAGATTTATCAAATTGCACTTCATATATTTTTTCTACTGAAAACAAAAGATCTCATGTTCTCTGTTGTTTTATTTCTCAAATTCGCCTATCACAAACATCTTCTCGTGAAAGCTGATTTATATACAGTTTATAACAGTAATTTTTCTTATAGGGTTTTAATATCTATTACATTTTATCAAGTTTTTATTGTTTTACAGAGAGTTCTCCATGCGCTATATAGATGAGAAAAAACAGAACAAGAACAAAATTGTGCTCAGAAATTCTCAATAATGAAATACCGTTGTTCTATGTTATGGATGAACACAGAAAGAAAATACGTACATTTCTCTTACACTTCATGGTACTTATTTTAAGAATATTGGTAAGGAGTGCGAGCTCTACATATGGACTGCAGCAGCATGGCCAAAAACTCGCAGTTTTGTGAGAATCTCTGTGATTTTCTGATTTATTCGCATTAAAACTATCGATACTTTTTTCAATTTATTCTGTGTGCTGTAGAAAAGTTTCAACAGATCCGAAATCCTTGACGTTGATAAAAATTTATTGTGAAGAGCTACACTTTGATTAGAGCTGTGTTTAACTATGAGTTCCATCACTAGAAGAAAAGAGGCGACAGATCCGGTCATTCTCAAATACGTCCTGGCAAATCCTCAGAAGACAAAACATAATATGAATGTTGTTGAGAATATACATAGTTTCCTATTATGTGTCATCATTAGATTTATCGACCTATTGAAATAAAGACTGTGTTCATTGCTTTGAAATTTATATCATTTTCACAAATTCTTTCAACCATGTATTTGCTTTTTAAGGCCCTCACGAAATTGCGTGCAAGTATTTTACATTTTGCATTTTTTCCTGGTGCCGAAACAGATAGTATAGCATTAAAGAGCATGATCGATTTGATTATACACTGTCAAGAAGGGAAAAATCTGTTAAAAATACCGGAGAAAACGGTCTCGTGCAAGTAGCAACATTGGAAGGTAGTACACCACTTGCATCCGCGCTTTGCCATCAAAATGTCACCAAAGACATCGTGAAATCTCTCACTAATATTGACAAGAACCAACTCCTTTTCGTTCTCAATATGGTAGCCAGTCCTCGTGGTTCACAAGCAAGGAGACAGAATCCAACATGGGATTACTTGCAACCGTTTGTGGAAAAATTAGAAGCTTGTCCAGATAGAGCAATATTAAAACAAGTATTTCATATTATATGCCGACATGACAATGCAGATCTTCTAAACTGGATTTGTCCTATTGATAAGGTTAGTCTGTATTTGAAGTTTAGAAATCATTCATGTTGTGGATAGTACTCATCAACATCTATACTGAATCTGGTTTTTCATGGTTTCGACATAATGTCAGTAAATTGTAGGTAATCAAAGGAAGAAACATCTCAATTTCATAAACTGCAGTCATCTTGAAGGTGTGGGTCTCTTCACTCATGCTTATATCCATTCGATAGAATTCGTTGTTTTTTGAACGAACTCCACATTCAATTACTCATGGCTTCATATATTTCACGAGCAATCTTCGAATTCGGCAATATTGAGGGAATATATCGATGAGCCCAATGATGCAGGATATACTCCGTTACTTACTGCTGTCTTTTACAACGCGAAAGAATGTGTAAAGTTGCTGCTGGGGGTAAGTAGCTATTTTAAGTCTTTGCCTTTGAACATTTCATCACTCCGATATTGAAATATTTTATGTGCCACACTTTCATCGATGTAGATAAAAGTATCACAAGCACTGAGTTGTGGTCTTAGATAGGGAGTGTATTTAATTATTTGAATATCGGAATCTCTCAATAGAATTTCAATATGTCATGCATGAAATATTTTCAACAACCTTGTTTTCATTCTAGAATTCCAACATCAAATTAGATAGTTCAAACAATGATGGAGAAAATATTTTACACATATGCCCCAAGCAAAAACAAAAAATAAGGATTTATTTACTTTGATATGGAGTAAACTAGATGATAAAAACAAGAAAGTTCTGATAAGTCAAACCGATGTCGATGGTCATACTCCATTACACACGACAGCTCGTGCTAATAATCCACACATATGTGAAGAATTATAAAAATATATCAATAAACTGCAAGAAAGTGGAGAAGAAGTCATTACTCCATCAAGTAGAACAGTGTTTCATGAGATAGCTGAAGTTGGACATCTCGGAATTCTAAAACAAATGTGTCCTCCTCCGGAAACCGACCAAAAACAATTGATTGGAAAGAGAAAAAAAGAACTGCTCAAGAGAGATGCTAATGGATATACTTGCCTTCACATGGCCGCTGTTAATGGTAAATAACTATATATCATTCTGAGAATGATGAGAACAAATCCATATGTGACTGAGCGATCGAAATTAATAAGAATATATTTATTCGAATAAAGAGTGTATTCGATTCATATGCTTACAGAAAAGCAAGTTTCCTTATCTTTACACATAGATGTACTAGTTATTTTGCGATGCCTTTTTTTAAGCAAGCTGTTTAGTGTTTTTTTCGTTCTTCGTTCTAAACACGTGTTTCTATATCTAATCTATCTATACATATGCAAAATATATTCATTTAATGAAAACAAGAAATACCCTAGAAAGCAGATTGTATATTATGTAGATCATAATAAGCTATGAACAGTCTTTAAAGACTTTGGGCTCGCAACTTAGTGTCGTTGAGATACCATATTACAACTAAGTTTAGAATTTCAACTTGAAACTTTGTATAGTAATTATTTTAACGAGGATAGTTTATTGAGAAAGTTTCAGATCTTCTGACTGTCTCTTTTGTAAAATAACAAACAGAAGAGATCTAGAATTTCCACATAAATTTATGCCTACTAAGGCTTCTTACAAAGCAATATTTCAATTCGGCATCTCTAACTTAGATTGTGTGATGCCTCAGAGAAAGACCATGGTATTGTGCTTCAAAACTGCTGTATGAATCCGTAGCTCAGTAGCAGTAAAGTAGGATTATTGAGAATTGAAATATATTTTTACTCTTGAATCCATCCTACTAGGCAATTGTTATGAAGTTCAAAATAAACAGCTACAGAATAAGAAATATGGAATATATCAACAAAAAAAAACGCGTAAGTGTATGGCATGATCATACTGTTATTAGCATTTCAAAATAGTTCTTCCCAGCAGTCATCCTATTCCGCGATGTTGCACATTGCGGAATCGATTCCGCTTCTGGAATCAGCTCCATCTGGTTCCGGAATTACCCTGAAGCTTGACTTCATTCGATTCCGGAATGCACTCGAATAACTCCTAGCGATTCCGGAATCTTTATGTCTCGTATGATTCTATAAAGTTTTATCCATCAAATGATTATCCGATTCCGGAACCCAATTCCGGAATCGAATGAACCCCGAATCGCTAGCAGTTACTCGGAATGGCAAGCAATCCCTAGTGATTCCGGAATTGCATCCGATTCCGGAATTCCATATCACCCTAACCCTGAGTATTCCTTGTAAAGAGACAGATAAATTTCTAAAATAGCTGAGCGATTCCGAAACGCAATTCCGGGAATTATATCGAAGCGGAATTGGACGGAATCGGGTGGAATCAGACGAAATTGGAAGGAATCGCTAGCGATTCCCAGCGATTCCGCCGCATTCCGAATTGCATTCCATTTTCGAAATCGAAAGGAATTGGATGGAACTCCTAGGAATTCCGCTCGATTCCGTGTGAGTCCGCTTCGATTCAATTCCCGAAATCGCTCACTTTAGATATTTATCCACCTCTTTACAAGGGATGGTGTGGGTGAGGGTGAGAAGTAATTCCGGAATTGGATGAGATTCCGGAATCAGATGCAGTTCCAGAATCGCTCACTTGTCTTAGATATCTATCTATCCCTATACAAGGCATGGTGTGGGTGAGGGTGAGACGGAATTCCGGAAATTACATTGCAGCGGAATCGGGCGGAATCGAGTGGAATTAGACGGAATGGGAAGGAATTGCTAGCGATTGCCAGCAATTCCGCCGCATTCCGAATTGCATTCCATTTTCGGAACCGAACGGAATTGGATGGAATTCCGTCTGATTCCGTCTGATTCTGCTTCGATTGAATTCCTGGAATTCCGTTCCGGAATCGCTCACTTATTTTAGATATATATCTGTCCCTATACAAGGCATGGTATGAGTGTGGGTGTGGATGAGATGCAGTTCCGGAGTCGGATGCGTTTCCGGAATTGGATGCCATTCCGAAATGGAATGTAATTCCGAAATGCAGTGCAATTTGGAATGGGATATGTTTCCGGAATCGAAGGCAATTTCGGAATCAGATATGATTCTGGAGTTAAATGCAATTCCGGAATCGGATAGAACGAATTTCGGGGGCGGAATCGATTCCGCGATGTGCAACATCGCGGAATAGGATGTATTCTCTAATTAAGAATCATGACACATGGATTTGTTAGTTCGAGACTTTTTTCGTTCTACATTTGTCCATCGTGTAAATCAAAATAACGGAATTTGTCATTCAATAAAAGTTAAGGAAATTGATAATTAGCAATTCATCGTGCCACTTGCCGTATGATATAAAAGATGATTTGTATGTTTTGGTCAATCGGTTTGAAATCAAATGATAACCGAATAGACATATTTCTACTCGATTCAATTTTCAGTTCACTTAGAAAGCACTCTTTATGCAATCGTCATCGAGATTATTCTCTAACAGAAACAAATCTCTTTTCATGTTCATCATGAATTTATAGTTACATCAAGTCTGTAATACACGAAGAGCGAGCAATACTTAGCACCTAAGAATACGAGTGCCTATGAAAAACTATGTTTTTGTAGATATGACCATAAGCAATATATAATTTAATTTAAGATCTAATGTATTCAGAGACCTTTTTTAAATTTTTAAGAAACTGAGTTAGTCTTGTAGTTACTTTCATCACTTTTAGAATAATCGTCTAAAAGATTTTATTTTTTCCTAAAGGTCAGCTTGAGATCATCAAGTATCTGATTGAGACGAGTGGGCTCGAAGTGGACACGATTGGTGATCGTCGACTTACACCTTTGCATGTTGTTAGACCTTCTCCTTTTTATTTTCTTCCCTTTCAATCGACAAAAAAAACAACAACTGAATGCAAAACAAAACAACGAGAGAAACAAAGCATCCAGGAATGTCAGTCTCTCTTTCTCTTATCCCCTGCCCTCTCTTGTTCCATTCTTTATCTTTCTTTGTCTGCTATGCATACGACTGAGAAAGAAGAGAACGAATGCCATCCATATACAATGATGATATCATGAGGGAACGTATATCACCTCCTTATGTCAGGAGAGACATCTCATGACATAACACATGTAGCCTGTGAAAATGTATATCTTAACATAGTAGAATACCTTCTCGACAAGCATGCATCAACTATATTACGGAATGCTCGATGCTACAATTGTTTAGAAGTAGCCATTACTAATGGACAAGCAGAAATTGTTAGAATCCTTTTCGAGCATCCAACATGGCGAGAAACGATGTGAAATGCTCAACCAATTGATAATACTGAAGCTTATGATACTCCCATGCGAAAATTAATCCGATATTTACCTGATGTGGTTATTTGGGTAATTGAGAACAAACTTACAAGTGTCATCGGTGGACCAGGACGAAAAATTTGCAAAACTGTTTATGATTATGAATTTTATGAAGATATGTGCGCTGTGAGGGATTGGTATACTAAAAGGTTAGTATCATAGTGAAATTGTTTGTTATTTGCATTCGAGAAGAACAAAATAAAATTCTTATGAGAAAATTGTTTGAGAGTCTAAATATCGGTTTTTCCTTGTAACTATATACTAGTCAACATTTTAATACGAGTAATTGATGATAATAGCTTCACCGCTTTAGGTTGCTTCTGTCATTAAAAAGGAATATTTCAGAAAATTTCGTGTTTTGATTTATGTATATTTTTCGCTGATTGACAATCTATAACTGCTTAATATTGTATGATTGTCATGAATATCATAACTATCTCGTTTCAAAATGATTTACAATCTATATAGCTTCAATTATGTACCGATTGACAATCATTACATCTTTCATCGATCAAATTCAAAGAGCAAGATGTTCATGTCAGGTTCTTGTTATTCATTCCATGTTTTTTTTTCAAAACATTTTAGGGAATGGAGGTAAAATCAGTTTGCAAGATAAAAGAGGAGCTCTTTTTATGTTGTCTATGATTCTAAATTATCTCTGAACCTTTAAAAATGTTAATACAATTTCGAAAGATTGTTATCTTACTCAAAGTTCCGTCAAGAATAAAATCAACTGATTCAAGAAACTTCCCTAAATAATACAAAAGAACAGCAAAAATCATTTTTTATATTTTATATTATGTGATATTTCGGTATCTATTCACAAACACCATCATCAGACAGAGAACACCACCAACATAAACCTATCACACAATTATATCAAATCTAATATGATCTAATGTAGTGTGTGTAAGATAATGTATTCACACTTTAGTATAATAGTGGTTTATTTATTGATGAGATAGGAAAAATATCGAACAGAAAGAGATTATTCGAAAGAAAATCGTCCGAGTGGTCGCTTTTTATGTATCATGTGTAGATCGGAAATGGGATGGGTAAAAGAAGACGCCAGTTGGCGGGAATCAGAGGAAAGATGGTGTAGATTGTTAGTTGGCATTGTTTTTTTCTTTGTGAAACTGCTTGTGTAGTTGCAGTGGAAGGTATGTTTGAAGCTTCTGTGCATTTTTTTAGTTGTGTTCGGAGGTTTGTTTTTCTAAAAGAAGTAGTGGAAAGTGATTTGTTGGAAAAAAAGTAAATGAGAAACGTATTATTGATGGTTTTTTTTATGTGGCTGATATTACTTTCGGAAGGAAGATTAACATTTGGTTGCGAAAACAGTGTATTTTGTGTTGAAGTTTTAGATGTTATTGTTAATTGGAAGATGAGAGGTACTGAGGTAAGAGTTGTGTAACTTAGGGTCCGCTAACGTACTGGTGCTGCTATGGGTTTTTGTTCTGTCTGTTGTTGAATGCGCATGTATTTATGTTTTTTATTCTGTTGGTATTTCATATGGGTTAAAGTATGACAGAGAACAAAATTCCTTTCGTTCTTGTTCTTTCTTATCAGGTTTCAGTTTTTTTGTTATAAATACCGTAAGTTGTTCCTCATCTGTTTCACTGCTCGTATCTCTAGCTAAGCACTGTCGAAATCTCAACTGTGTATTAAGTTAATCTAAAAAAGCATTTTTTTTTCATTGTCAGTCGTTATTATGGCGTTACTCGATAATATGAGTATTGGTGGTTACCTAAATTATCATTATGGTCGGCATATAGTACGGATATACGATTCTAAAAAAAAGCACATGAACGCTATCGGTCGTTAATACTCGATTTGATGTTCCTTAAGTGCTCTCGATCTAGAGACATTATTCCTAGATTTTTGTGGTTTAAAACTGCAAATGAAAGGCTCGCAATGTCTTCTGCGTACAGAGAATGTCAAAGACGTCTTTTACGAGCTGAAATTGGTTTTAAATATCGTGATCTACGTATTTTGAAAAAGAATTACATGTATGATCTGAATGAGTTGAAAGAAAATGTACCTGATAACATATTTCAACACATTTCCAAATATATTATTAATCGTTCCCGTGCATTATTATATATGAAGGAAGATAACTTACAAAGAAAGATTAATTCATTTCAATCACGTCAAAGAAGAGTACCTCGTATTGATCAAAATGTTGTTAAAAATTTATCATCTCGTATATTATCACATGATGAAACTGATTGCCTCGCCCATGGATTAGATTATGGTCTTGTTCCTAAAAAAGCTGATGATATGAATATTGTTAGTAATATTGAAAACTTCTTTCATCGAATAACTGATATTTCTCAACATCATAAAAAGCTGATGTCTGAAGTTACTAATAAAGATACAGTTGATGGTTGTGATGTTTGTGTTCTTGATTCAAAAGAAATGACTTTGGCGAGCAGTTTTCGTTCTATTACTGACTGATTTCGTCATCAAGCTTATCGTTTTGCACAATTACAGAATAGAATTAATACTGAACAGCAAAAATATCGCCATGTATTATAGAACTTAAAAGAAGATAAATCGATCGTTGTTACTCGCCCAGATAAAGGCAGAGGTGTTGTTTTGTTAGATAAAGTCGACTATGTATCGAAAATGCGAATCTAGGCCACTTGCCCGCAGAACATATGCTCGCCGGACAGATCCCCGCAAGACACTTGCCCGTATGATGCTTGCCCGCACCCTCACCCTCAACGTTGTCCATTGCGGGCACGTATCGCACGGGCAAGTGTCTTGCGGGCATCTGTCCGGCGGGCAACTGTCTAGCAGGCAAGTGGCCGACACCCCGAAAATGCATACTATACTGAACGATTCAACTAAATTTTCGTTTTTGTCATATGATCCTACAATTACCCGAGAAACTAAATTAATTAAATTGTTGAACAGACTACTTGATGAAGGTAATATTTCTAAAGAATTTTATAATTTGGTGAAACCTTTTGGTTCGATTCCCGGACGTCTTTATGGATTGCCGAAAGTACATAAGGAAGATGTTCCACTTCGTCCGGTTGTTTCAGCTATTAGAACGTTTAACTATGGACTTGGGAAAGCTCTATCACAACTATTATCACAATTTATCGAGAAAAAAATATGATTCGTGATTCGTTTACATTTGTTCAAGAATTACTCGCGCTACCAAAGTCTATGTCTCAGTACAAGATGGTATCTTTTGATATTGCTAGTCTCTATACTAATGTACCACTTAATGAAACAATAGAAATAATCCTTAAACGTTTATATGATGGTCATGCTAAACCTCCTGCGATTAATCAAGAAGATATGAAGGAGTTACTTGATTTAGCAACAAAAAACTCTCATTTTCTCTTTAATGGACAGTTATATGATCAGATAGATGGAGTGTCAATGGGATCTCCTTTAGCTTCACTTTTCGCTGAAATTTTCTTACAAGATTTCGAGAGAAAATATTTGTCGTGTCCTGAAGATATGGGTATCGTTTACTGGAAACGTTATGTGGACGATACTTTTGTATTATTCGATCCGAAATTTTCTGTTGATCACGTTTGTAATGCTCTATCACAATACCATCCGTCGATTAAATTTACTGTTGAAAAAGAAAAAAAAGATGAAGATGAAAAAAAGAAAAAGAGAAGGAGAAAGAACAAAAACAAAAAGAACAAAGAAAAAAAAGATGGAGAAGAGAAGCCGGACAAAAACAAAAACAAAAAGAACGAAAAAGACGCAGAAAAAAAAGATGAAGAAAAAGAAAAAAAAGATGGAGAAGAGAAGCCGGACAAAAACAAAAACAAAAAGAACGAAAAAGACGCAGAAAAAAAGATGAAGAAAAAGAAAAAAAAGAAGATTTCATGCCACATGTACTACCATTTCTTGATGTCCTGGTACGACGCCATCCGGGTGGCGGCTTCGAAACCCGAGTCTATCAAAAACCTACATTCACTAGACTTACCACTAAATGGGATAGTTTTGTGCCCAAAACTTATAAGTATAACGCATTATCAGCAAGGGTATATAGAACTATAAAAATCTGCTCGTCATATACCGGTCTACATCGCGAATTCGAATTTATTCGATCATTAGCAATCAAGAACGGATATCCTATTTCTGTCATAGATTCCATTATTAGGCGCCAACTTAACCTTATATATACTCCTTCTACTCCTATATCACTACCATCACTCACTACCGATACTGTTGTTCTTCATGTACCTTATTACGGATCACTAAGTCAAGTGTACGCAAAACAGATTATCTCCGCTACTAATAAGAACTATCCACTAAAAAAAATTAGACTTATATATGACGTGAAAGAACGTGTTGGAAGTGGTTTTACTTTGAAAGATCCGATTCCCAATCAAATGGAAGAAGGAGTTGTTTATGAAGCCACTTGTCCTGAATGTACAGCTCATTACATCGGTAAAATCTTTCGACGTTTTAAAACCCGTGTACATGAGCATCTTAATTATCAAAAACAGGACTTATGTATAAAAAAAACTAGTAAAACAAAACATTTCGTAAAACGAAACAGCTCAACCATTAAAACACATGTTCAACGTAAAGGACCGATTACGAGATCGCAAACAGGAAAATTACCACCGCTACCAGCTCAATCCATTCAACACGAAATTGCACAACTTCTGAAAAATCCCGAAATAATCCAAAAAAATACAAAAATACCTACCCCTAAAACCGCTATAGCAAAACATTACTATACCACAGGTCATACATTTACCAATGATAACTTCCATGTTCGACTAAAAGAGAGATATAAATATAAACTTTCAATCAAAGAGTCCTTACTAATTAAAAGAAACAAACCACAACTGAATAAAGGCATTAGATCTATTCCCCTCTACATTTATGCCGATGGAATCGAAACAAACAATAAAAATAAACAAGTACAAAAACAAACTTCTGATACGTCCACCCATATCACGAATCCCGACTAACTCAAAAAAAGCACATACTTCCATCTATAACACAACGAATACACAGAAAACAGAACCGTATGACTCATTCATTCAATACAAAAAAAAACATTCTCACACACACATGCTTTCCCTGTACTCAATATCTAGATACCCATACTTTCACTTAAATACTACCTATTCTCGAATCATTACCAAAACGCATCCACTTCTGATCCATCGCTACCTCAACTAACCACCAAAATTCAAAACATAAAAAAAACTTTCATTCTCCCTCTCCTTCCCTGTTCATTTTACATTTACTGACAAATGCATACCATAAACGCAATCTTATTATCCATTTCTCACCATACCTTACTTCCCTCAACATCCCAACTCCTTCATTCTCGCTTCAACATACAAAAAGTACAGGTACATAAATCCAACGTTATCCCAGCGACCGTCTGATGATGGTGTCTGTGAATAGATACTGAAATATCACATAATATAAAATATAAAAAATGATTTTTGCTGTTCTTTTGTACTATTTTATTATGTTATAGAATTATCCATTTATTTTATCTTTAACTTCCCTAAAGCCTTAAATTGTTATTTTTTATTCAAATTGATTCTGTTTTTGAAATCATGTATCAGTTAACGGATAATGAAATTTTGCAATAAGTTCTATTTTTTGCCACTTTAAAATTTTAGAAAAGAAGATCCATTAATACAAATCCTGTTTTTTCGGCTATTATTTACATCTAACCATCTATCTTCATATAAAGTAGCAGTTTAGCAGGGATATATCTTTGCAAGAAACACTCTTTCGTTAATCAAACAATAAAATTATTTAGAAAGATGTTTGTCATTCATAACAAGACCTCCAACATTCACTTCCATTCTTAGTTATATTTATTGAGTGTCTCATCAAGAATCAGCTATATGTCGTGGAGACTCTATTATGAAGTATGTTATCGTATTGCCTACATTGAACGATTTCTTCTTAGACTTTGATTAATATCAACATATTAAAAGACAACATAGACTTTGTTCGAAAATTCAAGAGATTGAAAAAGTAATGGAAGAAATATTGAATCATCATGTTTGATTTTACATATAATTAGATCACCAGTTTTTCGTTTCTAGGAAGATTCAATTAAAATTCTTTTTCCTTGCAATGACTGTCAAAAAGAAAATCAATATGTTTACATTTATCGATCTGTTTCGATGATGATCCGAAGGATACCTTACCCAGAACGAAGACTGCTCTTTTCATACCATCAGATAATCTCAATAGTGTTTTCTTTTAACAATTTAGAAAAGAAGTGTCATCTAAAACAGCGATTTTCTATAGGCTTACTGTTGAAAAGTCTGTGATTTAAGTGAGAAAAGACATAATCATTTTTTGAAATGTTATACATGGATTTTCATAAGACATAATAATACAAATTATTTTAAATGTAAAGCAATGAAAGAAAAATGTATATATAAATCAACCATTGATTTATTTCAAGTTGAACTTTTTCTTTTCCGAAAGCTGTAAAGACAAATAGATGTCAAGAGCTATAAACGAGTGAAAATGAAACAGAAATACATTAGGAGAAAACAAAAAATATGTAATAACTAATTTTTTGAAATTTTCTCAAATGTTGAATTTTCGGTCATGAGAACACCATCATCATAACATTAGTTAATATATGATTGATAGAATTATTCAATTTTTAACTTTTAAATTTTTAAAAACAATAATATTGTTGTTGTTTAATGTGAGTTGTCCAGCCACATCTTTTTATGAATGTTTGTTGAAGTTGTTGATCACCTGTAATATTTTCAATAACAAATTTAACATAAAAATTCATCACAAGTTACAATTTTTATGTTAATTGTTGAAGTTATTGAACAAGTTGTATCATTTTTAAAATATAATTTAACAATGTAATACGATTTTTTCTCTAACTAGAGAAAGACATTATGTACCATCTCCGTTGTTGCTATAGTTGAAAGACATAAACATTTTTTGAAATGTTATACATGGATTTTCATAAGACATAATAATACAAATTATTTTAAATGTAAAGCAATGAAAGAAAAGTGTATATATAAATCAACCATTGATTTATTTCAGCTTGAACTTTTTCTATTCCAATAGCTGTAGAGACAAATATATGTCAAAAGCTATAAACAAATGAAAATGAAATAGAAACACAAATTAGGAGAAAACAAAAAATATGTAATAAGTAATTTTTTGTGTATAGAGTATAGCAACAACATACATGGTACATAATTGTCTTTCTCTAGTTAGAGAAAAAATCGTATTACATTGTTAAATTATATATTAAAATAAATGCGAAAACCTCGGATTTAAATCCGAGTGTTATGTGTACTTCAAAAAGTGAAAAGGTACATTCACTGTGCTTTTTATCACTAAATTGCAAGGAGAAAATACAGACGTGCTNTGGTTATTAGTCGAAGAACAATATAAATGATAATTAATGTCGACGAAAAGACCTGTGCACCACTCATGGATATTCACTTCAATTCCATTTTCTGTTGCATTGAGTGTCCATTTATTGACGTAACCATTTTCATTGCCATTAGCAGCATAAATGTGACCATCAATTGTGACAAAAAGGCTCCATATATTGGTCGAATTTGTCGACATCAATTATCATTTATATTGTTCTTCGACTAATAACCATCATGTGATTAAGATATCACTCAACAATGGGCAAACTGTACCGATAGTAGTGGCAGGCACAGGATGTTCTGGTCCTGTGCCTAATATGCTTGATCATCCACATGGACTTTTCGTCGATAATAAACTCAATTTATATGTAGCCGACACTGGTAATAACCGAATTCAATTTTTTGCACCTGGTAAAAAGAATGCTAAAACAATTGCCGGCTTTGGTGCAAAGGTATACTTCATATTGAATAGGCCAACAGATATTGCGCTCGATGCCGACGGATATCTATATATTGTGGAAAGTGAAAATCATCGAATCATCCGATCAATTCCCAATGGATTCAAATGTTTAGTCGGATGCTCTGGTAACAGTGGAATAACATCAAATCAATTGAATTATCCACAATCAATGGCTTTTGACACAATTGGAAACATATTTGTGAGTGATCTTAACAATCATCGAATCCAAAAATTCCAACTAATTAGCAATTTATGCGGTATGTCTATTTCTATTGTAACTGAGTAGTTAGGATATTACCATAGATAAGAAAATTCATAGAAGGCAGCAAATACACTTTAATTAAAATAGAATTAGAAATAAATAATAAGTTAGAACAGCATTTATGTTTTTTTTTATGAGTGTACGAATTGATACAGTAAAGTATGGTTAGCTATTTTTATCGAAGATTGTATTTTATTGCTATCAGAAATACTTAACACTTGATGAAATAATTAATAGAGTAACTTAGTATACACAGATCAATAAGAGTATGAGTTGAAGAGTTAAAATATCTATTCATGAAAGTGATAATTTTCTTCTAAGAACTAGATTGGTTACAAACATTATTATTAATGTTCTAATCTAGTTAGAATGTAAGAACGTATTGATGAAGAAAACTGCGAAAGTCTCTTTCAAAATGATTGAATCTAAGATAAAATACGATTAAATTTAGTTAGATCCAATAGTTGGATCATAATAAAATCTGATGCAAATCGTACAAAATATCGTTATTTCCAAAGTCATAAGCTAAATTCAACAAAGAAATGAGTATTGCAATAATCTTTTTCATTGATATCATTTGATCGTTCAGTCAAAGCTAGAATTTCATAACATAAAAAGTATCGCTAAGCTGNGCAAAAGTAGCCTATCTTGTGCAGAATTGGATGCTCTTTCTCTTGAAGTTCTTGGCAAAAAAATTATGGTCATTTTTTATGCAAAATCAGAGGCTTTTCTCATAAAAACAGACGTTTTTGGCATGGTCTATAGAGAAAAAAATTGTTTGAATATCTTTAGAATACTTTGTTACAATCACTGACAGCTTCAATTCTTTTGTCAAAACATATGTAATTGGTTCAGCTTTTAATGCCTTATTCAATGGTATAGTTTAAATATAGCTTCAAATGAACTCCGTTATATTGAATAAGTGAAAATTTATTTTTCTTGAACTACATCGTGATAATTTTGAGATATAACTTTTACACGATTTAGTTTCTTAAAGAGTAGGAAAGTTGAATTAGTTTTCGCCAATCTATTTTTTTCAGCTTATAGCTGAGAGACTTCTCTGTCGAATAGATGCTGATAAAGAACCATTTTGTTGGCAAAATTAGCATTAATCCAATATTTTGTATTTAGGATGAGGGGTCCTATATTTGTGCCAACTTGAGGTTTAAAAGTTTTAGAATTTATTCATTAATGGTAA
>CAJNSZ010000783.1:0-19117 GCA_905329745.1 Rotaria sp. Silwood2 | reverse complement strand
TAACTGACGAAATTCAAACCAATATGGCACATAATAGATTGCTACTATGTGTCCATGGGTATGGCATTAGGTTTGGAATGAACCCTTCTTTAGTTGGAGAAACCCTTCTTATTTCCAGTATTTGAGGGAAGTCCTACAATTTTGACAACTCTCGTATGTATGACTGAAGGAATTAAATAGACAGGACATCTTTTATGAACATAACCTTATTTTGTGAGTATATATCATAATATTTTTTTATTAAACAGGCGAACGATAATTATAAAAATAGATAATGGTGTCAAATTTTTAGACATAATGATAAGAAAAGGATTTTGATTAGGAGATAATTTCTGAAAAAACTTGATTCTTTCTCATGTTGAAGCGTCTGTGTTATTGCAATGAAAATATAGAGAAGCACCATATACATTTATATGTAGTAAATCTATGAATTTCTATCATTATAATTCAAATGAAAATCACTTTTTTTCAATTCTGAGAAATCACATGGCATATTAATGAACTTCATTGAAGAGCATGCAATATATGATTCTTTGAAGCTACCTAGTGTTTGTAAGTACGTCTAGATGGTTGAGTAAAATTTTTGTTTCAAAAGTATGAATACAAAGAATACCAAGAACTTATGTCGCTGATAAAAGTTTAAAATGACCAGGTGTTACTGTAGAAACAAAAATACATACAAATAAATTTATTGATGTCTCACTTATAAAATTTTTGAACATAAATCACGTTTTCAGCTGTCTAAAGTAAAAGAAATTAAAAAGTTGGATTGTACATCTTGTAGCTCTTGAAAAACTGTATAAAATCATGTACTTACATTGGAAAATAAGTTTTCTATGCAATGTCTATAATCGATACCGTACTTCAATATAGAACGATAATGAAAAAATTTGTGTTCGATCAAGTATATGACATGTAATTGACTTTGGAGATGTTTTACAAATAGCATAATCGATGTAATTTCTTGTCGTGATTATGAATCTGAAGTCATATTTTTTATTCGAGTAAGCATAAGATATGCAGAAGCTAAAATAGGAGCAGAATAAATGGAAATGACCATCATCTGCTGATATGTGTGGTCTGGATTAACTTTTGTTACCAGAACTTAAATCATTTGAGTTATACTTTAAACGATGAAGAATTTCAAGGGCTTTCAGAAAATATAAAAATTATTTTTGGACAGCATGACCTAGTGTAATTACAGGCAAAAGAATATTAGAAAATTACCATAATAGTCAACGAAACTTTTTCGCGAATATTGGCATCCTAAATTAGTAAAATGTGTTGTAGAGATCACTTAATTAGTCAATTTTGTCGAGAAAATATTTCCGCATGTTTTGAGACGTTTTCGAACTCGAGCTGATGAGCGAATGCAAAAGAAGGCGCAAAGTACTAAGAAAATCATAAGAAACCGATTTTTTTTATCAAGTCTCGGGGAGAGGAGGATATGTCACTTATATACTTTGGCATATTTCGCAGAAAAGTCATAAAGAGCTAATATTTTGGATTGGAGTATTTCTAATGATGGCTTATCGTTTGAAATAATTAAATCGGAAATCAAAATTTTAGCGGCGGCTAGTCTCATACAGATTTGATAGTTCCTGTAGCAGACTCTCTCTCGATATGCCATTTCAAAATATAATTTATTTTCCATATACCTACACTGTTCTCTGTCAGAATGGGGTTTAAAACTGAAAAACCAATGAAAGGGCATTTGTTATATATGAGCAGTAGTTATAGATTCAGAGTTCTTTATCCATCAACATTGTATATTTCTGAGATTCCTAGTATTTCCATGAGACTCCACAGGTTTCCACGGGACTCGAAATTTTAGGAATGTGCCGCTTCTCTCTTGATAAAGATAGCGTAGAAGCAATAAAAGTAATATACTAATTTCCATCTGTTCAAAACAATGATGTTTACAGAATAAACATCATGCAAAAGTAATGAAAGTAATCGAATAACTTTAGTTTTTCGAAATCATCTAAGTCATGAAATTTTTTATGAATATTTTGAAAGTAACCATCTAAATGGACTTTTTTTTCATTTTTTATATCATGAACTTTATATTAAAGCAAAAGATTGCTCGTTTGTTTACTCATTAGAAAAAAATTCGACATTTGATTTGCAATGCGCTCTTGTATGTAACTATGAATGTATATTTTCTCATCGTAACGCCACGAGACGTAAAAGAAAGCAAAAAAAATCTTGAAAGGACGAAATAGATGCGATGATAAGCACAATGATGAAAAACAACTATGTACATGATGAAAATGTTATGCTTCGTTGATTCACGTAAACATCGTTGAGTGGAAAAGAGACAAGTAATTTTGCCAACGACAAATATGAAGCGAAATTAATTGCAAACATACAAAATAACGTCGCAAACTTCACTATCACCTAATACGTAAGTATATTTAATTTCCAACATTAGTAAACTAGTGATAACAAAAAAAAATTCAAAGTGCAGAATAATTACTAACGAGAAAACATAACGAAACCTAGAAATGAGGTATTTCAATTGTCAGAGGGTAATTTCAAGAAAGCTTGATTGAAGATACTGAGCATATGCAATCGCTACTCTTCATTACAGGGGCTCTTAAACGTAAAATACTTAAACCACAAACCATGCTAAATAGAATGACTTTTAAAATGCTTAGACTTCACAGAGAATTAGAGAGGCTACCAGGGCTTATTTTTTTTTTGGGTTTTATCTTTTCTATCGCGTCTGTTTATTCAATAGGAATCTATGAATTATGATCATATTGAAACACATTAACACTCACCTCTACACTTACACCCTCATCCTCATTCTTACCCTCACTATTACTCACACTCATACTTCCACCCACCAATTGTATTTATTGAGAAATTATATGGGATTTATCCCAAAGTGCTTAGTAACTTATTGAAAAGTACCAGTAAATTCCGATAAAATAAGTCTCAGTAGCTGCTGGACAGACAGGCGACAAAATCCTTTTTTATTGAGCTCTAATTTTCTCAGCAGCATTACACATAAAAAAGTTGAACACTATTACATATGATAGCGTATTGAACGCTCTACAACATGCATATTCAATTTCTATTTAAAGAATTTTATTTTAAAAGTCTTGTCAAAAATACTGAAAACATTTTTTGCTGCTGTTCTTTGTTTATTATTTACTGTGTGACCTTAGATATGTGGAGTGTGAATGTGGGTACCAGTGTGAGTCTGGATTTGGGCGTCTGTGTGCGTGTACGCACGGGCGTTCAATAGAAGATACACACACTCACATCCACACCCCGCACTCACTTACCTTCACACCCCACACTCATATTCACACCCATACCCAGGAGATTCAATCCGACTTGTGAATTCGACCGGAACATGTCGGATACCACTCCGGATTGCGCCGGAATCCGACATCTTCCGTTAACACATTTGTTGGATCCGACATCGTTTGCGTCGGATTCCCATCGCCCGGATTCCGAATTGGATTGCATCGGAAATGATATGGTCGAATCCGATCGTAACCGGCAGCATATCTTATCGTATCAGTTAGAAACCGTGTTCCAAAAAGAGTCGGATGACCAAGGACTGTAAACCAGAAGATGTCGGGTTTCATCAGATTCTCTGCAAAAAACTCTAGCATCGGATTTCGTCGGAAGAGATCCGATAAAATCATGATAAATCCGACAATCGGATTTTACCCGATTCGAACCCTACTCTACCACCATTGCAAACTCGAGCGGATCCGATAACAGTTCCGGTGCAATCCTCTACGGAAATCACCGGAAGCAACACAATCGAATTCCGACCATCTGTTCCGGTACGATCCCAACGTATCCGACAAGATTCATTGAAATCTTACCAAATTCCGACACAATCCGATGACTTCGGATGCTATTCCGACCACCAGAAAACTCCACATTCATGCAAATTTCACTCTGCAGATGCATCGGAAACAGTCGAATACATCCCGTTCCGAAGCTACATGAACAAAACTACCCAATGAAGCCAAAGCAATTACCTGAGACAATGAAGAAGTATAGTGTAGTATAAAATCCACTCAAATGAGCATTAATTGCTCAATATCACAATAATATATTTATCAAATGGAATAGACAATTATGTTGAGCAAAAAAAGATCACTAAATACCATGTTCATAGGATCCCATGTCACTTACGTAAGCAAATGCATAAACCTTTTCGAAAATAAAATCGGGCAAACTGAACATGAATTGCTTATTATGCATATAATCCTCTTATCGAATCTAATGGATGATTATATTGCGCACAAAATAGATCCCTAAGTCTGCTCTCCCCAGGATCCGAGAGTAACTAATAAAAAAAGGGTAATACACTGAAATTGCTCACCTTTCGTTCTCCCTGACCCAATCCATTCACATGTTTGAAGAACCATTAGGATCAGGATAAGATCAGATCTTTTTAGGCTCCAGCATGAAAATGAACATTATTCCTCAGTTTTCATCATCTCTGGTCCAATCCATTTACGTAGTAGGATAATCCTTGAGGTCGTCATAAAATCAGATGCTTTTTGCTCGCCTACGGAAATGATCATCACGTGCTTCCCTTTCGTTCTCCCTAGTCTAATCCATTTAAAACTTCGCATAACCATAAAGATGATCGTCACAAAATCAGATTTCTATTGCTCGCCGATGAAAATGAGCATTATTGCTCACTTTTGATTTTTTCGTACCCAATGCGTTGACAATTTCGGGGAGTCAATGAGAACGTCATAGAATTAGCTCACTTTTGCTCACTATTGATTCTTTCAAGCGCTATGCATTCACAAGTTAGGAAAATCATAGAGGTCCTCACAACATGAGCTCACTCCTGCTCCAGAATGAAAATGAGCATAATTGGCAAGGGGAAAACGGCGGATTCCGGATTTCCATGGGATTCCCAGAATTCCCATTGGATTCCCTGGATTCCCTGGATTCCCGTGGGATTCCAGGAGTTCGGAAATCCCGAGAATCTATGTTAATCGGGGATTCGAGAAATTTGTATTTAACCTCTATGATTCTTAAGCTAGTTCTGAAAATCTCATAAAACTCAGTGTCAAGACTTCACTACTTTATCAAATCACTAGAAAAGCTGTATTAAAGTATTGAGGAAAATCATTTCCTAGGCGAAGTGTTTTTTCGTATTCTTGATTTGTGCAGATGTCCAGGTTTGTCCATAGCACATCATTTTCTTGTTCAAGAATCTCAAGAAACCCACTTACATTAGAGAAAGAATTTCATTAATATTTCTTAAGCGAACTTTTTTTACGCTCTCGACCTGCGCAGATCTCAAGATTTGCCCATAGCGCATGACTTACTTGGTCAAGACAAGCGCTTGAGTGTTTGCGTGAGTTACAAGAAATCCATGTGCTCAACCCGAGAAAACGCTATCATAAACTTTCATTAAAAATTGAGTTATTTTGAATGTAAGCTAAAAAAGCACTCTAGAGGTTCCTTCATAATAGGAACGCTTGAATGAGAATTCAAGTGCATGGGCAAGAATTTCAATTGTGTAAACAAGAATATCAAGTGATAGAGCAAGAAGTTCATGAACTTGAGCTTAGCGCGAAGTCTCAGGTCTTGCCTCAAGATTTATCCATAGCGCTTTATTACCTTGTTCAGGAATCTTAAGAAAGTCACGCATATGCAAGAAAAGGTTCATTAAAATCGTGATTAAAGTAGTAGATATATTTTCACAAGTTGAACTTATTTTCAGGTGAAAAATGTTCGATCTAGAAAGTGATTGAAACTCTAAACTACATTTTTTCACACGCAGGATGCCCGAAAAGTCAGTTAGAAAAATAAATTTGAACAACTCCACTATTTATCAAACTTAATGAACATTTTCTTTCAGAGGATAGGTACCGCTGTGAAGTTTTGTTTAATACAGAGAAACTTCTCAAGTATCGTTGAAAGTTACTACTTCCAACTGACAAACAAAAGGTAGCCGTTTTTTAATATCTAAAAAAGTCAATAGGCAGGATTTGTTTTTATGCTTCAGTTTCTTTCATTTTTGGTGGCACTTAGATCGGCTAAATTTTGCGCTATCGTTTATATCCATTTATTTCAATATTTCACTAGAAAAAGAAGCTTAAAGGTGTAAAGTTTGATGATTATGAAGCTCGTGAAATTGCTGCATTTTTCCTAGCGATGACTGATGAACTGGAAGAAGTGAACCGATCTGATGAGCTTCGTTATCAGCAGACTTTGCGCCATTAGACTTCTTTTTGTCGCGAAATACCAAAACAAATGCATAGAAGTGATAAAACAAGATCTGATCTATTTAAATGTCACAAAAAAATGCAAGAAAAGGAAGCATTAAAAGAGAAACACTGCCTAGTCTTTTTGGAAATTGAAAAACGACTATTGGTGTGCCAGTCGAAAGTAATAACTTTGAACAGTATTTGAGAAGTTTGTCCGTATCAAAAAAAAAAAACTTATAGTGGTACCTATCATTTGAAAAAAAATTATTGATTAAGCTTGATAAGTAGTGAAATTATTTGAATTTACCTCCCTAACGGACTTTTGGGACACTGTGGAATTTTTTTCTTATGCGTATGAAATGCGCAGCTCTGAATATGTGTCCGTAGCCCATGATGTTGTTGTCCCAAGTTTTCACATATTTTATGCGCATGTCCCAAGATAGTTCGTTAGAGTTATCTAGTTTATTAACTCTATACACTTAACATAATTAGATGGGTATCAAATCCATTTTGACAACATGACAGTTTACTTTCTTATTTTTATGAGAGAATGGGTGGGATAGGATAACAAATAGCAGCAATAATAAGATGAAGTAGTGAGTAATACAAGAAATAGGTCGAATTAAATGAATCTTTAGCATGTTATCTTTAAGCTTTTATCCATTTCGTAATCTGACAGTAGAACATGCATAAATGAATCAGGTAGCAGTACAGCCTTATTCTCTACAAAAAGACAAGAGACTTTCTATCTATAACTATAATGTTTTTGACGGCAATAATTTTGATACCAGAGAAAAATAGTTTGAGAGTGTAGGAGAAAGTATCTTGGAGATACTTACTGCATGAAATTGAGATTTATCACCAGCTGACAAAGGAGACGAATCATGATTTTAATCTCAGGACCAGCTATATTGCTGCTTTGGATACAAAAAGTAAAATTAGATTTGAAGTACTAGCTTGACCCTTGATTCAATGAGTTATAATGATTTTCGTCAGATTAGATAGTACGGATTTTTTTCACATTAGACTCCTACAAATTATATACTTTGTTTTATCGTAGATTCTCTTTTTTTTCTTCCAAGCAATGTTAACATCAAACCTGGAAAGAAGATGATAGACTAGATTATAAACTTGACAAATAGTCTTTTCAAAATTACTGCAATAGAGAAGATCATGAGATAATTTTGATGCTGATCGTTTTGAAGCAGTCTTTTTCTCGTCCTTTGTAATGTTTTTGGAAACTTTAATGGAAAGTTCAACTCACTGGATTTGAATACAAAAAAAACAGATTTCATATGCACTGGATTGCCTGAACTTTGCTCGAATATTTGAGATTCTTATCGAGTTCCGTATTTCTATTCTTTTTGTTTTCTAGTTGTCTGTCTTTTTCTCGAAGGTTCAATCGGTACCTCCAAACTTTGGTTAAATTGTGAGGGTAAATTGCTATTTATTCTTCCCCAGCAAAATAGTAGCCCAGTCATCACCAGGTCTAGATAAACTTTTTCATAAGATATGCAGCAACACTAGTGACACAAAAAAAGCTTTTCTGTTTCATTTTTCTTTATCCATGAAAGGGCAGCAAAAACCAAAGTAACGTCGATTAGAACTAATCCGTTATGTTTCTCCATTAATCGTGTCTATTTTATTAAATGAGCCGTATAGTGAACTAATATAAGCAAATCGGTTAGTACATCGTTTCTACCGTCTGGTAAAAAGTCGACAGATTATTTACCTGCATTTTTTTTGCTATGAGACTAACGCGTAGATCATTGTTGATCAGTGTAGAAAGAATAGTCTTGACCACGAATCTACGACTTACAAAGTATTAGATAAAATGAAAAGTCCGCAAGTTCGTCGTCTGAGCTAGTCCGTTGGTACGATTGTAACTATATATTTTATGTCGAATTTAAAATTGTAGTTCGATTCACCCTTCTATGAATCAAGATGAGCGGCATTCTGCACAGTGTTTCAGATTTTTCACCTACTTAAACTGTATAAATAATCACATTGGATGTCAGATTTAACTTAAACTGTTTCGTTAGAAAGCAGTCGTTTCTACCGACCAGAATGTTTCGTTAACGATATCGATGAAGGTGCAGATCTCCGTGTTCGTTCCATTCCCACGAAACATTCACACCCATATCCTTATTCTCCATACCTCTATATGGTTTTCTTAAAGGAATGGGTTTCAAAATGTTAAATGAATGAAGTGGTAAATATTATGGATGGACACGAGTTATAATTTCAGTGTTATTCAGATATCTACATCAAGTATTCTTGGAATTCCCAGGATTCCCATGGGATTCCCGAGATTTCCATGGGATTCGGAATCCCGGGAATCCACCGATTCCCCCTTGATAATTGGTCACTTTCGACTTTTTTCGCACCCTATCGGTTCGCAAGTTAGGGGACCCATTTGCGATTGTCACAAAAGTAGCGCGATTTTGGTCACTGTTGATTCCTTCTAGTCGTGTGCCTTCACAAGTTAGGAAAATCATTCAAGTTGTCATAAGATGAGCTCACATTTACGCCAGAATGAAAAAGACCACCACCGCTCACTTTTGATACTTTTTATAACGTGTTTTCCCGCAAAGTCAAAAAAATCATTGAGATCGTAACAAAAATCAGCTCACTTTTACTAACCCATGAACATGAGCATGATGCTCACATTTGAATTTTTTTTCTCCGTTTTCTGGCGAACCCAAAAAGTGTCATTGAGATCGTCATAAAATCAGCTCATTGTTGCTCACCCATGCAAATGAGCATAGTGCTCACTTTTGATTTCTTCTAACCGCATTTCCCGCAAACTCAAAACAATCCTTGCGATCGTCAAAAAATCAGCTCACTTTTGCTCACTCATGAAAATGAGCATAATGCTCACTTTTGATTTTTTCTGCCCTTTTCCCGTAAAGTCAAAAGAATCATTCAGATCATCCCAAAATCAGATCACTCTTGCTCGCCGATGATAATAAACATAATGGGTCAAAAAAAGTGAGCTCGGGACGTAAACTCGAAATTTCGAGCTCACTTATGCATCCATATTTTACCATTAATACCCAGTGCATGTTTTGTGAATTCTGGTACTAAGACAATATGCAGATATTAAATAAGTAATAATTAGTTAATTAGTAATCAGCCTCATTACTACTCACCTTAATTAGTGCTCACCCTAATTAATGCTCACCGTAGTTAGTATTCAGCTTAATTAGTACTCAACTTGATTACTGTTCACCTATATTAGTGCTCACCTTAACTAGTACTCAACTGATTAGCGCTAATAAAGTGAGAACTCAACTAATTACTGCTCAAGTACCTTGGCGTATTTCAAACATCCCGACAGCTATATAAGGATCTCACACAACTCTCTAACCAGTACTCTTAGGTCCCTAAGGCCTACTTAGCGGGGTACCCTTAAGTCCTCAACACCTACTACAGGCGGGTATCCTTAGGTTCACAAGGCCTAATATAGGGCAATACCCTTAGATTCTAAGCCCCACCATAGGGGGTACCCTAGGCCCCCAGGTCCTACTATAGAGGAATACCTTTAGGTCGTCAAGGGCTACTATACGGGGGTACCCTGAGGTGCTCAAGGTCTAATATACGGAGTACCCTTAGCTCCTCAAGAGCTACTATTTGGGGATACCCCTAGGTCCTCAAGGGCTATTTTAAGGGGTACTGTTAGATCCTCAAGGGCTGCTACAAGGGGTACTCTTAGGTCTTCAAGAGTTACTATAGGAGGTACCCTCAGGTTCTCAAGGGCTGCTAACGTGGATACCCCTAGGTTCCTCAGCGGCCACTATAGGAGGTGCCCGTCCGTCATCAGGGCCTTCTCTTGACGCTTTTAATCCTATCATACTAGGGGCTCCTCAGTAGTAAAGTGCCACTATAGAAGGCATCCTTGGTTCCGAACTCTTACTACCGAAACATACCAGTAGGTGCTCATCTTCCAATCTTAGATCTACTGGTATCCACTAGAATCCGCCATCACACAGATACTTTGCGTTCTGAAAAATTATAGCGCACAATCCATCACTCCGAATCGATACTATTCATTTCCCTCACGTGATGAACTCCTACAAAATACCAGCTGCAAGGACTACCCACCTCAGGTAGTACGCAGCCTGAAAAAAGCCATACACCAAAGCATCTCAGCAATGCATACTGAATGCACTTGGTCTGATACTATACACACATCATATAGGCATGTCCAAGAGCTCCTACAGTTATTCGGTGTGCCCTATCAATTGGCGAGTGCATGTATGCATCCCCACGCATTCCAAAATTTAAAAAAAAGAAGCGAGCGTTGTAATTGGTCCAGAGAATGCACCAATAAGGCTTCACCCAGGTTTTTCTCTCTTATTGTTAAGAAAAGTGATGCTCATATTCGAACCGATCAAAGCTTATCGAAGATACTCTATCAATTGATGGGCATATGTATGGGTCCCGGACTTTCCTAACACCGTGAAATAGTAACATTGAAATGGATCAATAAGATTTAAGCAGGGCTTTTGTTCCTGATTGTTAGGACAAGTGATACTCATGTTCGAGCTGATTCAAGGTTATGGAGGATGCTCTATCGATTGATCGGTATATGTGTAGGTCCTGGACTTCCCTAACACTGTGAAATAGTGAGACTGAAGTGTACTACTCAGATTAAAGCGAGACTTTTTTCCCTTATTGTTCGGACAAGTCATGCTCATGTTCGCCCCGATCAAAAGGTTGTGGAGTATGCTCTACGGTTTGATCGGTATACGTATCATCCCTGGACCTTGCCAACAGGATGAAACAGTACCCTGAAATGGACCAATCAGTTTTAAGCAGGGCTTTTGTTCCTGATTATTAGGACAAGTGATGCTCATGTTCGAGCCGATGGAAGATTGTCGAGGATGCTCTATTGATTGATGAGTATATGTATGGGCCCCGGACCTTGCCAACACTGTGAAATTATTACACGGAAAGGAGGCAATCAGATTTAGGCAGGGCTTTTCTCTCTTATTGTGTCGGTAAAACATCGATATCTGCGGAGCGCAATAGATTGAGGGCAGATGAATACCAAGCCATAGTAGTGGCTTTGAAGCGAACTGTATCATGGGAATACTGGTGCTTTAGCCTCGAAGAGTATCGCCGAATAGTAGGACTGGAGGACGTAGGGGTACCCACTTATAGTAGCCCTTGAGGACCTAAGAGTACTCCTATGGTAAACCTTGAAGACCTAAGGGTACTCCTTATAGTGGCCCTTGAGGATCTAACGATACTCCCTAAAATAGCCCTTGAGGACCTTAGGGTACTCCCAATAGTAGCCCTTCAGGACCTAAGGGTACCCCACATAGTAACTTTTGAAGACCTAAGGCTAGCTTCTTATACTACCCCGTAAGGTCCAAAACGTATCGGCCTATAGTAGCCCTTGAGACCTAAGGGTATCCCTATTGTAGTCTTCAGAACCTAAGGGTAGCTCATTATACTACCCGGGGGTACCTAAGTACTCCCTACAGTAGCCCTTCAGGAGCTAAAGCTAGCACCTAGTAGCATCCCGTGAGGACTCAGGACGCCCCTATACTACACGTTGAGGATCTAAGGGACGCTCCTACAGTTGCCCTTGATGACCTAAGGTACGCTCCTATAGGAGCCCTTGAGGACCTAACGGTACGCCAACATAGTACCCTGCAGGGCTTAGGGGTGCCTCATAAGATAGGACTTGAGTACCTACGAGCACCACCAACCCTTCTCAAAACGTCATACATCACATACGGTAATTCTCCTCAAAAATTTGCAGGTACGCCGTCCAGACTGTGCTTACTCTAATTAGTAGTGAATCAATAACTGCTAACGAGTTAAATACTGGCCTTAACCAGAGGTAATTAAGGTCAGTACTGATTAAGGTGAGTATTGACTAAGCTAGGTACCAAATAAGGTGAGCACTAATTCGGCTGAGTACCAGTAAACTAACTAATTTACGGTTATATAACCCTCACACTCTATACTAAGTGATATCAACCACAAAACATGCATTGATGTTAATAGCTAAAATATCGACAACGAGTAAGTGAGCTCGAAATTTGCAGTTAACGCAGCTTCCAGCTCACTTTTTCTGACAACCATAATACTGACTCTAGTTTATCTTCCCCTTTTTCCCGTACAGTCAGCAACTCACTAACATCACCATAAAATCCCCTCACTTTTGTTCCCACACGGAAATGATCATACTGCCCACTGCTTTTTTTCTTCTGCCCATTTCACCTCATGTCAAAAGAACCTACCACATCGTCAACAAATCAGCCCACTTTTCTCACCCATGAAAGTGAGCATTTTGCTCATTTTTTGATTTTTTTGGCCGACTATGTGGCAAAGTGAAAATTCCCCTGGAGATCGTCAGAAAATCAGGTCCCTTTTGTTCACCCATAGAAATGGGCATTATGGTCACTTTTCATGTTTTCCCGTCGATGTAGTGAGAATATAAAAGGAGTCGTTGGAACCCTCACAGGATGAGGTCGCCTGTGCTCAGGCATTTAAGCTACGGGGATACTTACTCAGATCTCCATGAGCCGATTCATTGGAAATGGAAAAAGAATGATTGAATCTGTCGGCATATCTGCTCTTGTTTGCTAACGGTTGAAAATGGACATGAAGCTGACTGTCAATTTTTTGGACGTGGTTTTTCGGGATTGGTGGTGATTTATTAGGAGTGTGTGAGTCATTTGGCTTTTTTTTAGCGTGACTAGTTTTGGTTATGTGTCCCCTTGTCCGGAAAGTCCGTGCAACTATATCAAAATAGTGAGTTTTAGTCATTTCACTTCCAGCATCGTGTAGAAAATGCATCTTTACAAGGATTATCGGCTTTCTGTGTGGATTGCAAGCTTTTCCAAGTTTGACATTTATCTTTGTTCAAGTAGAACGTCCCAGGGCATTCACAAATGCTGAAAATATCCGGACATTACATGCTGGATTTTCCACATATTACCATAAATTGTAATAGGACCTTTTCCAATACATTTCTACGTATCTATCTTATCTTACTTACAGTTTTCAAAGTGTCATGTCCGTCAGCCATGATCAGCTCGTGTTCTTCTCTCCCCGGTATATCACATTCTCTCCATATCACATTTTCTCCATATCACATTTTCTCCATATCACATTTTCTCCATATCACATTTTCTCCATATCACATTCTTTCTCCTGTTTTTCTCCTCTGCCTCTCTCGCGAAGAAACTATAAAAGGTTGATATTCGTTTGTCTTGTGTATGTGTTGTTTTCCTCCCGTCTTCATCATCAGAACAATAAAGGAGCAGCGTTAACACATAGCAGTGTTTATTTATATTTCAAATAAGTCAAACATCGCGCATCAAGTAGTTATAAAGTTTGTCAGTCGAAAGGGGTTGAATGCCACCGAAATCACTAAAGAACTGGAAGAGGTTTATCAAGACTCTGCTCCAGCGTATCGTACCGTTGCAAAGTGGGTCGCTGAATTTAAGGATCCAATGCGTGACTTCGAAGATGCGCCGAAAACTGGTCGTCCGCCGACGACGAGCACCGACGAGAACATCGAAGCCGTAGAACGCATTGTAATGCGCGATCGACAGATCTCTGTTCGCCGTGTGGCAGATAAGTTGAGCATCCCAAAAACCATTGTCCACGAAATTCTGAGCAACTACTCGGGCATGCGAAAGGTCTGCGTACGTTGGGTTCCCAAATTCCTGACTCCAATCCAACGCCTCAATAGAGTGGAGTGTTGCCTGGAACTACTGCAGGAAAGTGAACCAAATTCGTTCAAGTTTTTCAGTCGCATCGTCACTGGAGATGGGTCATGGATGCACTACTACGACCCACTCAGCAAGCAGGAGTCCAAGGTGTGGAAGGGGCCAGAGGAACAACGACCAAGTCAACCTCGACAGCACCAATCAATTAGTAAGATTATGCTGGTTATGCTCTAGGATAAAGGTGGTGTGTTACTCACTGATTACTTGGTTGGTGGACAGACAATCAATGGACCCTATTAAGCATCACTCATTGAACGGCTACACGATGTCATTTCAGAGAAGCGCCGTGGCAAAATCAACAATGGAGTGCTCCTTCTTCATGACAACGCGCCAGTTCACAAGTCCAGTATCGTGCAAGCTGCTATCCGTCAGACAGGACTAGTCGAATTAAATCATCCTGCCTATTCTCCAGACGTTGCTCCTTCTGATTACCATATGCTCTTTCATATGAAGAAATTTCTTCGTGGTAGAAGTTTTGACTCTAACGACGAAGTGATTAGGACTGTTGAGGACTACCTTAGAGCAGTGCTTTATCTAGTGGATGGGCTGGGTGGGCGCCGCTCACCCGAAATTTAGATTCGCCCACCCGGGAATATATGAAGTTGATTTCATTAAAAGTAGACGTTTTCTCTTTTACTTTCATTTTCATCATCGATAGCATTCGTTTTGTCTATTTCAAGTAGTAGTGAAGGATGCGCATTTGATAATATTTGAATTCTCTGCGCATCAGTTGTGTGAATTTTTCCTATCGGATTTTCCAATGTATTGGACGGCTATCATTTGTCTTTTTCACATCGCATCGAAAACATTCTTTCTATATTTCTCATATTAGTGTTGATGATAGTACATTTAAATTCACTTACACTCTATATAACTTTACTAATTTTATTATATTTCTTTATCCGTTCTTGTCTTAAATCGACGTTATTACGTTTAATGGAAAGCAGTTATACTGATCATTGACTTATTCACGATGTATTCGTCTATACTCACTCATAAATCATTAAGACTATAGCTTGTTTTTTCTGGATGGGAACAGACGGAAGTGGGTTATATAAATACAATTGATACAACTCAGTTCGACTATTCATTGAATCGTCGGTTCTTCGGAATGAGACATAATAATGATTGAAAAGAACAGAAATGAGAAAAATTATTGTTCTGTCAGTCTAATTTTTCTGTCACTTCGCCTACTTTACATTAAACATATTCTATTCAACTTCATTACGATCATCTCTAATTAAATGTCGTCAGGACAAAAATCTCTTACTTCATATTTTAAAAGAAAAGAAAATGTAGAAGAGTTCAACAACAAATCAACAAAAAAGATAAAATAACTGGATTGGTGAATTTTCAGCACGGAAATTTCAGCACGGGAAAGTTCAGCACAAGGAATGATCAGCACGCAGAAATTTCAGCACGAGAAAATTAAGCACAGGAAAGTTCAGCACGAAGAACAAGGATAATGAGAAAAAGTTTACTAAAAAATACAAGGAGGTTCTACAGTAATACAAAATTCTAAAAAGAGCTCTTCTGTAACTACACGGGATGAATGATAATGACTCTGAAAACTAAAAAAATTTTGGATGCAAGTTCAAAATAGTGTTAGGAACAAGTAAACTTACATCAAATCTAAAGATTTAGAGTCAGACTTGATCATCGTCATTTTCAGTAAATTAGTAAAACACACGAGCAATAGGCCCAAAGAACATATTTTATACTCGACTATGGTAGGTCCACGGATAGCAAAATTAACGATGTCAGAACGTACGGCCTACAAACTTCCTGAAAAAAGGTCAGTGAGGCTGACAAATACATCAACTTGAACTTCTTCAAGTCTTGGGATGCTTCTCTCATCACTCTATTGTTCATGAAGCGCTTGAATAATTACTTTAATTCTCGATGCTCTCTGAGCTAATTAAGGAGTTCTAATATTTAAAACTAGGAGTAACATTCGAACATGGAACTCACATTTGACCACCACAGCAGAGTTTGGGTGATTTTCATGCTCAGTTTCAACCGAGACTGAAGACGCCTGTTCAAATCTTCAAATTACAAATTATGATTGATATGAGATTTCTCAAACTTTTCTTGGACAAGTGTAAAAAACTGAGAAAGCACCTGTGCCAAGTCTATCATTTGTTGAATGGTGTCCCAATGTTTTACAGTTTTGACTGACTCTAATATAGTACCGTATATGGATCCAAAATCTTTTTAGTTTTCAGAGTCATTATCATTCATCCCGTGTAGTTACAGAAGAGCCTTTTTAGAATTTTGTATAACTGTAGAAACTCTTTGTATTTTATAGTAAACTTTTTCTCATTATCCTTGTTCTTTGTGCTGAACTTTCCTATGCTTAATTTTCTCGTGCTGAAATTTCTGCGTGCTGATCATTCCTTGTGCTGAACTTTCCCGTGCTGAAATTTCCGTGCCTAACTGTCCGTGCTGAAAATTCCGGATCCCAAAATAACTGATAATTTAAGTAATATTGTGGATGACAATACAACTGATATTGTAAATTATAATACGACTAATATACAGGCATTTTCAAATGATGAACCACTACGTGATAAGGAATCGAACGTTAATGAAAACTGTTCATTATCTACAACAATAACAGCAGCGACAAATGACAATAAAAAACGTACATATAAAAAATGGTATTCAGAAAAGTATAAGTGGTTTATACACGAACCAAATACAGATGGATTTTGTTGCATATGTCGCGCTTACTGGAAACCTTCTTTCGAAATATTTTTTTTCATATTATATTGGTACAAAATAAGTGTAATTGTATTGTAAAAAAAAATAGTGTTGTGAAAAAAGTGTACGTTTCATTGCTATATCGTATAAAGTTTATAAACCTGTAGCCCACCCGAAAAACGAAACCTAGATAAAACACTGCCTTAGAGGCCTCGATCTAAAGTTTTTTTCTGATGGTATAAGCGCCTTACGCGATCGTTGGCAACGTCTAGTTGCTAGCGTTGGATATTATATACAATAAACATGATGCTTGTTATGATACAGTTTCGTAGTATAAGTTGCACGAACTTTCCGGACAAGGGGATATGGTTAGAATATAGTTTTGGGTTTTTGTGTTCGTTCGATGTTTTTAGAGAAACCTGCGTTTTTGGAGAGTGGTTCGTTGTACTGTGATGCGATAGGTTTCATATTTTTTGTTGTTGGTGTACAGAATGTTGGTTTTTCGTGTGTTAAGTGTGGGAATCATGGTTGCTGGCGTAATGATATTATTTCGTCGTCGGATTTTGTCTTCATGATTTCGTGAAGTGGATGGTAGGTGGCTGGTTTGGTCTTGCCGGTTCCGGTTTGTTCTGGTGCTGGATTTAGAACGCATTGTACGGGATAGTGTTGCCTTGTATTTCGACGCAATCCGAATAGTTTTGAGGATTTCCTGCCATGGGAAATGGAGGTTTCATATCGAATGCGAAGGGTTTTACTTGTCGGATCCGCTGATTTCTGGTCAGTAGAGTCCTGTTGGGAACTCTATCATCCGGTCGACGTATTTTATCGGACAATTCTAGAAGTGGTCGGGTTACAGCGGAAGGCATCCGATCGGTTCCGATTACCGAATTTACGCGGATTTGAAACCGTTCCAACAAGTTCCGATCTCCATTTTTTCTCATGGGTACCCACACCCACACCCACACCCACACCCACACCCCGCATCCACCAATACTCACACTCACACTCTCAATCAGACTCAAGTAAAAAAGAACGATATTCTTAGAATTGAAGGCACTAGTCACCTCTCCATGTTCGCTTTCACTTGATTTGGCTTGTTTCGTAACCTTTATGCTAAAAACCAATGCGGTCTCTTAATAGTTCTACAAATTTGACCAAGATCTAGCTTTCCTCTTTGCGGGTTTGAACGAGATACATTACAATATTCTTATAATGTAGTCTGGTCACGTCTGTGTTCATTTTGTAGAAGACTACTTGATCAGCATGGCTTCTAAATACCTTTCAAGAACCGTACAAATGATCGACGGTCTCCGAGTACCTAGTAATTTAGATGCCGATAATTTTCTTTCGGGTCTTCAATACAAAGCTCAACCTGGTGATATATTCATTGCAACCTACCCAAAATCGGGTACCACTTGGATGGAAGTAATTGTATACAGTTTACTCAACAATGGAAAACCGTTCGATGCTGATATTGGTGATTATTTGATGCGAACTCCGCATCTGGAAAAAGTAGGCGGATATACTGTTAGCACAATGGTTCGACCAGGTTCGATCAAAACCCATTTGCCATTTGATCGCATTTCTTATCATCCACAAGCGAAATACATTTGTATTATTCGCAATCCTAAAGATGTCTGTGCCTCATTCTATCGATTTCTTGAGAGAAATCCATTGTCGAAGTATTTTGAGTGCCAATTCGATGAGTTTTTCGACGATTTTCTCAAAGGCCAAGTACCATTATGTGACTATTTCGAATATTTACATTCGCTACTGCCGTACAAAGATCGTGAAAATGTCCTGATCATCAGTTATGAACAGATGAAACGAGATATCCATTGTGTCATTCGAAAAGTGGCTCAATTTCTCAATATCGAATTGAACGCTCAGGATGAATTATTGGATCGTGTAGTGGCCACTTCTTCATTCGAATACATGAAGAAGAACTTTGACAAGGCTCGCAATGATTTCTATGCACACGCAACGAATGACCCAAAAATACCAAGAGTTCCATTAGCATTTGTTCAAACTGGAAATATTGGAGGCGGGAAATCATACATGAGTGATGAACAGAAACAACAATTTGACAAAGTCTTGGCTGAAAAAATGCGAGACATGCCAGAATTCGAAGCACTTTGGCAGTGAAAGGAAAAAATAAATATGATTCCAACAAATTATAATCTATTCCATTTTCTTTTTGAAAGTTAAGACCCCGTCGAATTATAAATGAATTTGAAACTCGAGTTTTTTTTTATTTAAATAGATTATTATAGTGTGGGGTGTGGGTGTGGATTTGGGTGTCGGTGTGGGTGTGGGTGTGGGTGTGTGGGTGTGGGTGTGTGGGTGTGGGTGTGGGTGTGGGTGTGGGTGTGGGTGTGGGTGTGGGTGTGGGTGTGGGTGTGCGTGGGGGTTAACAGGATGCCCACACCCACCCAACATCCACCCCCACAC